>VUQG01044445.1:28337-44017 GCA_015106755.1 Etia nguti
TCCTTAGCACACAAATGCCCCACCACTCCACTTCCTCATTGCTGCTGGATAAAATTGGCTCAGAGCTGATCGCCAGTGGAGAAGAAAGAAAAAAAAAAAAAGGTGGGGTGAGGGCTGGGATGGGTACCCGTGGGAATTAAAGAGCAGCGATGACATCGTGTGCAGCACTTCCATAAATCAATAGTAGATGAATTACTGTGAGTGGCCAGTGGTGAGCTCTCTTGGTTACTGTCAACATGTTTGTCACTAGATGGAGTACGGGAAAGAAAAGAGCCTTATATTACAGTAAATGGCAGTAGAGCAGAGTGACAAGGAACAGGGTGGTTATTCTACCGACAGCTACTTTGAAGAGAGATGATTTTCTATTTCTTCACACTGTAAACAAAATCCCACGCCATGAAAAAAGAAAAAGAAAAAAAAAAAAAACCAAACATACACAAACTGGTTCAATTTTTCTCCCTTGGTGCGGTTTGTTTGAGTGGACCAGAGGTACAAGTGTTAAAATGCCCTGAGAGCAGCTGCAGCTGTTCTTTTGGCAGCATTGTGGTGACTTTTTACTGGAGACTTACCTGAACAGGTGTCAGCTGGGCTCTGGGATCAAACACGCGGATCATCTTATCCTAGCCAAGAGTTGAAGAAAGTGAGACTTAGTAAGTAAATTAGTAATATTAGGAATTTTTATTATTTTTGATACATGACACAAATATTAAGAGGGCCAATTTAAACTGGATGCACCTTGTTAAAAACAAAAAAAATCATGTCTGTGTTGTAATTTCCTCTTTTTTCCTCACTGTTGGAAAAAGAGGAAATTGAAAGTATTTTTTTAAAAAGTAATTTTAAAAAAGGTCTATATATCTCAGTAAAATTAAGAAAGAATAGCACAAGCTCTCCGAAGTGCCCTCATTTATCAGCGTGATCTCACTGATTCATTGTTAGCAAATGCAATCCAGTGACCTCACCGTGGCCTCCCGTGCCGTGACCCCGGCCAGCCCAAACATGCGTTAGGCATCAATCAAAGCAGCCAATCACAGTGGCTCCTATGTGATTGGAAGGAAATGGGGGCCTAATGGGATCAAACTGTGACTGGGACATGTGTGTCTGCAGCACGACCGTGATCACAGCAATGGCCTAACGTGAGGAGCTGACAGCAGGCAATACTCTGAAGGCAAAACCATGGACACTTTTAAAGAAATACTATGCTAACTGTGATGCAGTTAAACTCACAGAGACAAAAAGACAAGCTCTGTGCAACAGAATATGAATAAAGAGGTACGTTTTTGCGATTTCTTTAACTTAAGTAGTAAACAAGGGTAATAACTAATGTTCTGCTTCTTTCTCTGCACCTCCACTCGTGTGTGAGTGAAGCCCACCCACGAGTATGATGCCCCCAAAGCTATGTCTTCAGGCCTCTGTGACCTGGGACTAAGCCAAAGACTCAGAATGCAGACATACACACAAACACACCCACACAACAGCCCACCTGCTGCCAAAATGCCAGATTTTGTCAAAAAACCCATCTCTGAGCTCTAAACTACCTGTAAGTGGTAAAGATTTATTTGAGGAGCTTATTTTGGGAGATAGTAAGCTGGTGCTGCTACTAACAATTATGTCCATGATTTCTTTGAATTATGTTGTGAATGTTGAAACCTTCAATGCAAACACATACATGTCGACTCTCTCAAATAAGATATGGAAGAGGACACCAAGTTGTGCAAATACACAAATGAGAGGGTTCTCACATACAGATGTTGTCAAGCAAGCAAACACGCACATACACACACACACACTCAAATAAGCAAACACACCTTGTTAAGCCTATGACAACAACACATATAAACACACATCACCTAAACTCATAAATGCAGAATGGCCAGATAGCCATGTGTGCGTTTATGAGTGTGTTTGTGTGTGTGTGCTGAAACAGCTGCTGTTTAATCAAAGTGATGGAGCCTCATTCTCAAGCTGCTGTTAATGAGTTTTTGCCGCTAGTGTGTTGCACACAACTTTCACATGTGTGCAAACACACAAAGATGCTGGGAATCTTCGGCCAGGGCTGCTCTCTCACTCCAACTTCACTCATCAAACACACTGTCCTGCCAGCTTGTTGTTTCACATGGTTACTAGTGTAGTGTAAAAGCCTGATGTGACTGGCAGTTTGGGATTGTACAACCCTTTAACCAGTGATTCTTTGCTCTGCGGGAAACAGAGCGCAGATAAAATTCAAAATTCAAGGTGAACCGTGGGGCATAAACCCACAGACACCTCACTTCCAGACAGCATACCACCCAGGCCCATCCATCATTCAGATAAACAAAGGCCTACCTCCATCCCTGTTCACACTACCTGTGGGTTTCACTGCACTGAATGCTGCCTTTCTCCACATGTGTGTCATAAATATACATCTCTCTAGGTTCAAATGAGGCCTTTCATGATTCTTGCTCCTCAGGGTGGTGGTCTCCCCTTCATCTTCCCCCAACCCAGCCCTGTGCCCCAATGTTTACCCTACGGGAGGGCTGGGGGGATTGGACCCACATGTTGGCAGGTCCTATTTGCTTTAATAAGCTAGATTGGGGAGATTGAAAGGGGCCTTTTGGTTAAATGACACCAGAGCCCAATGGGGCAAGAATCTCAGAGGCCTCACGGCCTCTGATCTTGCACCCCACCCCACTGCCACACCTCTGCACACTTGTTTCTGAGGTGCCTCGTTCTTTCCGTCTAAGCCTCAGTTTGGACAGAAAGGCTTGTTAGCTCCGGTGAAGGTTATTATCCTGTCAACTTAATGTCATCATTTGGACACAACCCATGATTGTTGGAATAATTTGTTACTTGTCAAAGCAAAGACAAACAAAGGAAGCCTGGACCAACAATGTTACCTGTTAATTACATGCATGCAGTATATTTCTGTGTCAAAGTTTATTTGGTCTCAAGCTCAAGTAAGTTCATTAAGTATCTGTCATATTTTCATATCAATCACTTAATTTGAGCTTTTAGTAAAGTTTATTCTAGTGCATAATGTGACAGTTAAAACAGAATAATATTTAAAAAATGATCCCAGGGCTCTTTCTATAGTCAAAATATATTCATCAAATAATTCCCTGTAAACTTATAAACTTCTGTTCTTAAACAGATTTAAACCACATCCTTTCTTCTTCTTCCTTTGCCTAAATTATTAACACCCAAGCAGAAAACCCTTTGGCCATAAAGACACAGCTTTCCAGACTTCCTTTCTTGAGCAATTAAATTAGTTTATTTTATGCTTTTCCTATAAACCACATACCCAGTGGACATGTCAAACAAGCACTGTTCACCAGATTCTAATTCTTCTTATTGGGTTTGGGGCTCAGGGGTCAGGTGGGGGCAAGACAAAACAAAGGCCTTGATATATTTATCCTTCGCACGCAGCTTGTTTCCATTATTAGAGCCCTTATTGCCAAGAGACTGAAGTTTCCAGCCTGATGAAGGAAACCTCCACAGGCCCTCTGTTTTAATACGTTAATAATGATGCCAAAAACATTAATAAACGGTAAATTACATCTTTTGCCATAAAATTGGCTTTCCAAATTTATCCCTTTTTCCCCTCTAAAGACCTGCTCAACAGTTTCTAATCTAATGTGTAATGTGACCCCCACCCTTTTTTATGAGTTTGACCTGTGTTAACAGTTTTCTGAAATAAACTCATATAAACAGATAAAGCGCAGCGATGTTCAACGCTGCACTCAGTGTGAGACACTGACTGCATCTAGTGGTCACAAACTACAACTGCAACTAGAGCCATCAACCCTCTTTCAATATATTAGAGGGTTACAGCATTCACTTTAATTCACTGTAACGTACAGTCTCGATAAAAAGAAAGTACACTCTCCTTAATGTCTATGGTTTAATGTATCAGGATATAATAAAAATAATCTTTCCCTTAGAAGGTCTTAATATTCAGTAAATACAACCTTAGATGAATTACATTACACATTATATCATTATAATGTGACACCATTATATATTTAGCAAAGTCAAAATGCAGAACCAGTGTGTGAAAAACTAAGCACACCTTTACTGAGTCCATAGGAATTAAAAGAGTAAGTAGCAGCCACATGCTGCTAATCAAGTGCACTTCACTAATTGATCATCAGCAAGTGTGAGCACCTCCATAAAAGCGGAAATTTTGGCAGTTTGCAGGTCTCGATCAATCAGGCACATTAATAAGGAGGACATCAGCTTCTCTAAACTTGAAGAGAAGCAGTTTTTGCTGCTCATCAATCTGGTTATAGAGTCATTTCCAAACAATCTGAAGTCAGTGAGCAAAAGTATTCACAAGTGGAAAAAATTCAAGATAGCTGCCAATTTCACCAGGAGTGGACGTCCCAGCAAATTCAGACTGTACTGGCCTTGGGGTGAACTGACTTTAATGTTCAGACAAACAGCGAAAAACCCAAGACCTCTATCTTAGATTCTACAGGCCTCAGTTAGCATGCTAACTGTTAAAGTTCAGTAAAAGGGTTTGGGAGGGTTGCCAGGAGAAAGTCTCTCCTCTCTAAAAAGAACATGGACAGCATATCAGCACAAACATGTGATATCAACTTTTAAGCACAGTGGTGGAGAGGTGATGCTTTGGGCTAGTTTAGAAGTGACAGGGCCTGGACATTTTGCAGTTATGAGTAAACATGGACTCCTCTGTAAACCAAAGTATTCTTACTCAAATGTGAGCCCATCTGTCTGACAGCTGAAGCTTGACCAAATTTCTATCATGCAACAGGACAATGATCCGAGGTGAAAGAACCAAGGTGTTACAATGGCCTAGTCGAAGTCCAGACCCCAGCCCGACTGAAATGCTACAGTGTTACCTTAAGAGAGTTGTGCATAAGCAAATGCCCATAAAACCTCAATGAACTGAGTGGGCCAAATTCCTCCACAATGATGTGAGGGACTGATAAAGTCATACAAAAAACAAGTACGTCAAGTTATTGCCGTTACAGCTGGTTCTACAAGCTGCTGAATCGTGGGGTTTCCTTAGTTTTTTTACACAGTGCTTCTGCATTTTGGCTTAGTTTTGACTAAGACTCAACATCCTGTTCAGGTTGAGCTGTCCTCACCTTGCAGGAGGAAGCCAAAAGAGATCCATCGAGTTTCCAGCCGAGACTCTGAACCTGGTCACCGTGCTGCTCTAGAACTGCAAACACGCAATGCATCATTTAAAGTGGTAAAAACTGGAAATAATGTTCATGTTAGACAGTGACAAAACAATGGCAAAGAAAGTTAAAATGGTTTAGAAAGAAGGGGGAAGTGATGACAGACTGACAGCACATATACAGACAAGACAAAAAAAAAACCCCACACATGAATGTAAAGAGGTCACTTCAGGAAAATGCAGGGAAGAGATGAGGCCATAAATCAAGCACACAGTGTTCAGAAAACACAACAATAAAAGTATGGGTGGTTTACACCTTTCACCATTGTAGGCGTATGTAGAAAATTAAAAGCATGGCACATGTAAGCTGAAGTGCCATAAGTGATCACAGCACAGCTTGTGTGAATTATTTCACCATGACACACACAAAAAACAGAAGGGTGCTCTTGTTAAGACAGTGACACACAAAGTAAAATTGTAGAGCAAAAAAATAAAACAAATAAACACAAGAACCCAAACACACGCTCGCTTAGATGCGCATTTTCTCATTCAGATCTTGCTCCTTGACCACACATGGAAAGAAAACTACAAATGAGGGCGATGAAAGACACGGTGGCAGGTTGGATCAGCAGTGAGCAGCAGCAGCCAGGCCAGCTGTCATGGGGGGAGGAGAAGGAGGGATACAGTATATGTGTGTGTGTTGGGTTTTTGGGGGGGGGGGTGAGGCCAGAGGATAGCGACTGTATCCTGAGGCCAGTCCAAGGAGACTGGGGCCAGGATTGCAAACCAAAACATTACCTCTGCTGCTCCAGCACTTAGACAGAGCCACAGGGCTGTAAAACGTAGGCAGTGTCAGTGAGAGAGTTTCCAACACAAAAAAAAAGGGCAACCACTTCACTCCACTCCATATATAAACTTTTGTTATACACAGAAACAAAATGCGGCACATTTACTGACAACTAACTGACACAGACTGAAATGTTAAATGTGAAAAACAGCACAGCACATGATGTACGAACAAAGATTTTGAGATTTGTTTTAAATAAAAAAATAAAACCGTGCTCAGTTGCTGGTTGTAGTTACCTGCTAGCGGTGCTTCCTGGCAGTTGGTGTCCCAAATCTGAGCAGACTTAGTGGTGCCAACAGCCAACAAGCCAGAGGAGGTGGGGTGGAAGAGCACCAGCTCGAGCCTGCCCTGACCTGGCCGCAGGGTCAGCTCTGGACTGCTGGACTGCTCCTGCGCCGGATCACACAAACGCCACAGCTTCACCTGCGCACACGAAAGGACTAAAAATGAAGATAATGGTTCTTTTTCCCTCTTCCTGCCATCTCTGTATCCATTTCAGGGCAAAAACAAACTTTCTTCCCCTTTCTCCTCCTCTTAGCAAAACAAACAATAGGGCTAGATCAGGTGATTCTGAATCCTCCCTTAGTTACACTGCAATAGGCCTAAGCTGCTGGGAGGATTCCCATAATGCACTGAGGGTTCCCTCTTCACTCAATATGTGTTTATACATGACTCTGCATTTAATCATTAAGTATTATTATTGTCTGGCTCTCTTCCACAGTGTGTTTTTTGTCCTCTCTCGCTCCCCTCACCAACAACCGGTCATGGCTAGGCTAAACAACCATAAGACTGCAGGAGCTGTGCTTGTCTAGCCTCACAAAGAGAACAAACTGTGAGAAGAAGATCAAAACAGCATTTAATTAAAATATCAAAGTGTAACATCAACCAGATACTGGGCCCTCAAATGACGTATGTCTCTAAATGTTGAATAATTTGGGGTCTGGACTCATGTTATGTTTCTAACAGATCAGATTACATGAAAATGTATGAAAAAGAGTTTATATAAAGTCTAGTTAAGTCAGGAAAAACACATAATTGAGATCATGTTTCCCAGACATTTTCCTTGCTCAGCACAACCAAGCTGGTGAAACAATATGACGTGCTGGCAAAAGATAAGAGGAGCGAGCAGATGCGGGGCACTGCAGATCACTTTGGTTCATGTGTGCGGCAATAGTTGCATATCTTTACAGGTCTGTGAGGTAAACCGAGCTGCTGAGTATGAAGACGCAGGACCCCCCTCAGCACATTCCAGTAAGTTGGGGCACCTGTGGCTGAGAGAAAGGAGTCTTCAAAAGGTTTAAATAGGAAAAACAATTCATAGTCCTGGCAGGAATAACAAAGCCTGAGAGGATGAAACGTTGGCTTATGAGTATATTTGAACGAAGAACGAACAAGGTCAGAAAGAAGTAGGACACTGAACAGCTCACCGTTTCATCTACTGAGCATGTTGCCAGGAGACTCTCATCAAAAGGAGAGAAGTCCATGTCAGTCACAAGATCTGACAGGAGAGAAGGAAAATTAATTAATAGAAATTAACATTAGATATTAAAACCAGGTCTACTTTCACTTCTGAGAAACATCATTTAGATTTCTCATGTGATTTGTGTTTTTAAAAAGTTGGCAATCAAAAGGATTTAAAAAAAAAAAAAAACTACCAGAATGGCAGGAAATCTGGGTGACAGCCCACTGGCCGTCTGAACCTGGTTGGACTGAAGACAGGCCCAGCATGCTTCCACCTGTGGACACGTACAGCAGACAGGAAATGTCAGGGATCATCCTTTCAAAAAATTCAAAATGTTTCTTCTAAGACACTGTGTTTGATTTTTAGATTATGTTATCTCCATATTCTGAACTTGGGTAACAGCAGTATAAACATGACTCATACTGTAAACAGTGGATACTTCTATCTGACAAAGATAAGCCTGAGTAAATTCAAATGTATTTTTAACGTGATGATTTTATTTAGTAAGTGAAAAAAAAAAAAATCGATCCAAACCTATCTGGCCCTATTTGAAAAGTAACCCCCCCACCCTTGTTAAATCAGGATTTAACTGTAATTAACCATTTAAACAACTCATCACCAGTTATTGCAAACACCTGACTGCAGTTCTTGCTGCCAAGGGTGGCACAAACAGTTAGATTCAATTTGGGGGCAATTACTTTTTCAATTACTTTCTCAGACAGGGCTAGGGAGATAAAATGATGAAGTCATCATTTAAAAAAATGTGTTTTGTATTTACTCGGGCTATCTTTGTGTAATATGCTTTTTTGGATGATCTGAAACATGTAAGTGTGACAAACATACAAACAAAAAAAATTAAGACACCAGGAAGGGGGCAAATACCTTTTCACAGCACTGTATAAGGGAATGTTATTGTTCTGCCAAACCTTTATAGTCTTACCAGCCTGCTCAGTATTGAAAGCCACCAGCTTGGAACTTGCTTTGATGTGGTTCCCCTGGCAGGCGAAGGAGCCAGCACGGACATTGTTGATCCACTCCTAGATTGAAACACATGGGTTTAATAATGCACAAGCATAAGTCAATGCAAAAAAAAAAAGACCACAAACAACCATCTCTTCTTTGTTTCAAAATATTAAGCCACACACATGACCAAATTTATGTCACAATCATAAAAAAAGAAAAGAAAAAGAAAGCAAACGCTGCAATAAACAGGAAGGATCTGACAGAGAGCACACACACATACACGCATGAGTGGGAAGGAAGTGGAAGTCCTCCCTGCTTTGCACAGCAGAGAACTCTTAAAACTCTTTCATAACATTAACAAGGCAAGAGCAGCAAGAGGAAAGTGTGTCTGTACAACATGCTCCAGTAAGTACTGCTGCGCTGCTATTCAGGAAACTAAGAGCAATCCTGATGGTCATTCAGCCGCCAAAGGGCACTTCGACAGCTCCAACAGCTTTGCAGAGATGTATTGCTGCTCTGTTAGTGTATTTCAAAGTACTCTTTGCATTTATCGCAACAAGACTAGACATGTTTTTGTCAAAAGCGAGGTAGACAACAAATGAAAAAACATCACAACAGAGGCCGTTTGAGTTGAAAACAAAATTCCAGCATATGACTTAACTTAAATTCCTCTATCTAAACCACATATAATGCTGATTATGACAATAACTGATAGTCTATACAACTTCTTGTTATATCATCTGAAGATACAACTTTATGTTCACTGGTCACTTTCTTTCACTACCTTCTTTAAATTCCTCTGCAGACCTATGATTTTAATTCGCTTTGACATAAAATTGCTTTCTTGTCTCATCCTATCCACATAAGCCTGTATCTCCTCCTGACCAACATTTCACCCTTGCACTGAGCATAAAATGTCAGCACAGAGACACATGACTTCACATTAAATCTGCTCTCCGGTGCAAAGGGCTAGTTTAACATTCACAAGAGCAAAGCACCACCTGCTGTCTTAAACCCCGAGCACAGATTTGGAGAGATACCACTGTTTCTGTGCATGCCAAGGATTTCACTGCCTCTGTTTGAAGAAAAAAAAAAAAAAAACCAGGGCTGGGAATTACATAATAATATACACCTCAGAAAGCAGAGCTTTAGGCGTTTAAAGTTGAGGAAAAAAATGGTCCAGATTTGTATGCAAGACACTGTAGTCCAGTCCAGACACGTCAACAATTGCAATCTGCAGGACTATTGTCACTAAAAAAGAGACAACTGTGGTAGTTATATGGTAGTTATATTATTATTTTCCCCACTGGCTGAAAATCAGAGCAATTAAAACCATGTAACACTGCAGCAAAGAGCTAATAAGCTATTTTAATACAAGTATGGTGATGTGCAGCACCGCAACATCCTATCACGGCTGACAGCAGTGTGCAACCACAATGATCTCAGTCTTCACTAAGAGCCCACAGAATACTTGCATCTCCTGCTCTGAATACTGTGCAGATTTCCAGATGCAGGAAGTTCAACATCCCTTGCAAACACGCAGGCGTTCCCCACAAAAGAGCACACCACACAGCTAATTACCAACGCTAACGCTAGCTAGCAAATCTGCACCTATCCTGTCGCTCGCAAGCTACTCACATCTTTCTTGGCAATTTTCGGAGTGGTGTTTTTGAATTTGGAGGTCTTAAAGCGATTCATGCTGCCCTCTCAAACTGACTTTCGTGCCTTCCGGGTGTCTGTGTCGAGGTGGCTGGTACTCGGCAAAGGAGGGTTCCTCTACAGCTGACAGTTCAGGCTTGCCGCTCAAGTGTTCGCTCGCTTTGCTCCACGGAGCTGTCCGATTGGGCGGAACATTCGTTTTTGAATGTTTTGCTCTCTTCACGCGCTACGCCGGGTTGCAAAACGTTTGCATCCTCTTTCATTTGTCACTTGTTATGCTCGATATATAGAGCAAAATCAGGGGAAATTGAATAACTTTAGCCGGTCGTGATTTATATGATGTGACTTCTTAAGCAGAATTTTTTTTTTTTTTTAAAAAGAAAAGAAAACAAAAGAAAAGAAAAGATGATTTAAGTTAAAATTTCAAAGCTCAGGTTTTCTTAAGGGGGTGACATCTCGGATTGAACAGAATATCTTGGGGGGGTGGGGGGTTTAGTGGGTGACGCCCACTGTTTCCCGGACATGCGCAGAGCGTCTGGAGCAGTGTAGCAATGATGGCGTCCTCGGCTGCTCGTTGCTCTTCACGTTGGATTACAGTCGCCGTGTATTTAGGACAGCGGAGAGCTGTCAGTGCTATTGTGTGCTCTGGCCATGGAGAAGTCCGGAGTTTTTCTACACTGGGAGCCGAAAAACTGTGGCACGGTGGGAGCCTGGTGTGTGGTGGAGTGGGGAAAGCGGTGACATTGAGAGGGCTGTCAGGTGAGAGCTGTGTTAGCCATATGGTAGTAGCCTTAGCTAGGCTAGGCTATTCTAGGCTAATTGTTTTGCAATTTAAGTTCACTCGAATGACGCAGGGTAAGACAGCTCAATAAAAGTGCCCTCATGACGGCTCAAGCAAACACTGAAGAGGAGACGAGCTTGTAGACCGGCGCATTTTTATGATGCACTCTCAAAGTTGATCAAGTGTAATGCAGTCAGTCTTTCTTACTTTGCAGCCATTAAGTTCAGTTAGCAGGAGGCCGGTGCCGGTGTTACATTGTGCTGTCAGACTGCAGATTTTGGCCTGGTCAGTAACTTAACACTAATATTAGACCCGTCAGTCTAACTAGTTCACATTCTCCGCATTTGGAGGGCTTTAGGGATCTGTGTTGTTTCTAGAATCTTCCGTCAGTTAAAGTTAGTCTAAGTATGCTTTCCATTCCTGTCCTTTAGGATTATTTGTCACCTACACCGGGTAACTAACCGCAGAAAACAATGTTAAACACACTAATTCGTCACAAAGTTACACAAACAGTGGGGCTCATTCTCAGATCCACACTGTAGTGTTTTGTGGTTGTAGATGCATCCATGTACTACATGAAAACTGTCCTCCAGCTGGCTTCTTTCACTTCTCTGCATTTTTCTTTAAATGTCTTGAAACTGTACTCACACTTTTCACCCTGCTGAACAGTTCCAGGCCTCAAACCACCAAACGCTGTCTACACTCAGTCCTTTCACACAAGTGCCCCTGCCAGCAGCAAACAGGACTTTTACCAGATTCTTGGGGTACCTCGCACAGCAACACAGAAGGAGATCAAGAAAGCGTATTACCAGGTCTGTTCCGGCCTGAGATAAAGTTTGCACTGACCCTTAGCGCAGTAGTCTTTGCAGTAGCTGACGGTGTGTTCATGTTTGCTGTCCCTCAGATGGCTAAAAAGTATCACCCTGACACCAACAAAGATGACCCACAAGCCAAGGAAAAATTTGCTCAGCTGGCTGAAGCATATGAGGTTTGGTTTTGGGCATTAATTCTTCTCTATATTTGCTTTGCTCATTGAAACCTATGAAACATCTCCAGGTTTTACCATTATTACAATACTTTGTTCTACACAGGTTCTCAGTGATGAAGGGAAGAGGAAGCAGTATGATACATATGGCACAGCAGGCTTTGACGCAGGTCAGGCGGGTGGAGGGCAGCATTACTGGAGTGGACATGCCAGCAATGTGGATCCAGAGGAGCTCTTCCGCAAAATCTTTGGAGAATTCTCTGGAGGCCGCGGCTTTGGAGACTTCGGCGCCATATTTGATCAACCACAGGAGGTTAGAGGGATACTGTAAAGTAGGGTGAAGTGAAGACGAGCCGTTCCTCAGCTGATTGTAATTTAAACAGTTTTATTTTATCAATCAGAATTTCCTCTTCTTACATGTTTTCTGTGTGTTGGTTTGTTTGTTTTTCCCTCCCTCTCATAGTACATTATGGAGCTGACATTTACTCAGGCAGCAAAGGGAGTCAACAAAGAGATGTCAGTTAACATCGAAACAGCCTGCCAGCGCTGTGATGGTAAAGGCCACGAGCCAGGCACTAAGGTGCAACACTGCCACAACTGCAATGGTTCTGGCATGGTAAGATCTCCAACACTGAGTTCATCTCGTTTCTATCTCTTTTTTCCAAGTGTGTTATCTTCCCCACTGTAGGAAACAGTAAACACTGGCCCATTTGTGATGCGTTCCACATGTCGGCGCTGTGGTGGCAAAGGCACGGTCATTTCTACCCCCTGCCACTCTTGTCGTGGCACCGGACAAACCAAACAGAAGAAGACAGTGATGGTTCCTGTGCCTGCAGGTCAGTCACACTCATGTCTGTTTATCTGACTACTGTTTACACACTGCAAATACCTCAAGGATATGTTTGCATTTATTTTTTAATGAGCAGGACCATGTGCCAAAGCAAGCTTTGCTGTAGGCTGTTTCACAAAGTTATTGAAACATTACCTAAAAGTGCAGCTCCACTGATGAACATTAAGTGAAAAATAGTTTCATCACTCAGATTTTGAAAGAAGGCAAAGATAAAATTACTCTTAACTTGTTAAATACATAATGTAACTAGAGTAATGCAATCAGAGTTATTTTGGCCCATTTTCTTTCCATATAGTAATGAATATTAATTTGAAAATGGTCTTGTGCCAAAAAGTTAATTAGCTCTGGCCTAAATATATAATTAGGACAGATAGTAGTCTGGAGGATAGTTTATCTGTGTGTTGAGGTGTTCAGTGAACCGTATAGACCAGAAAAACAAAATGGGAATTTAATCTTATAAATTTAAGCGACATCTCCTCCCTCTACCTTTTAAAGCCTGCTGGTGTTGATCTTAGTGGGATTATTCTTTGAGATGGATCGTTCCACTGTTCAAATTAAAAGTTGGATTGTGTTTTTTTTTAAAAATACTAAATATTTTTCCCTGCAGGAGTGGAAGACGGTCAGACGGTGAGAATGCCGGTTGGAAAGAAGGAGATCTTCATCACATTTAGGGTGGGTATTTGTTGGGCATCAATTGCTGCTATTTAATGCTAATCTCACAGCCAGACTTTCCAGAAGGCGTGGGTTTCCTTCTGAGCCTCTTTAATGGGATTGTCGTGTGATTGTGACCAGGTCCAAAAAAGTCCCATATTCAGGAGGGACAGCGCAGACATCCACTCTGACCTTTACGTATCCGTGGCGCAAGCCATCCTGGGCGGCACAGCGAGAACACAGGGCCTATATGAAACTCTGAATTTATCTGTGAGTAGAAACTCTAGTTACCCGAATATTTGGGCAACATTTCAAACACATTCAGTGTAACAATTGACTGGATTTGTCTTCAGATCCCTGCAGGCATCCAGACAGACCAGAGGATCCGCCTGTCAGGGAAGGGAATTGCTCGAGTCAGTGGCTATGGCTTCGGAGATCACTACATCCACGTCAAAATTAAAATACCCAAGTAAGACTGCACTGACGTCCTTGCAGTGTAATTTAAAAATGTATTAAATCACAATAAAGCTAAAACCTTGTTTTCCTGTACAGGAATCTCACAGATAAACAAAGAGCTCTGTTGATGAGCTACGCTGAGGATGAGACAGACATAGAGGGGACGGTAAACGGTGTCACTGCCACCACCACAGGTACACAGACAGCCTCACCTGGTTTCCTACTTTCTTCATTACCTCCTTCTACATTCTTCTGTTTAGTGTTTTTTGCTGTACGCTTCTGGTCCACTGAAATGAGATTGAGGAAAGGAATTTCTACCTAGTTGATAAACCTGGCTGATGGAGTATCAATCTCTGTCCAGGTGGGTGCAGCAGTGGTAGGTGCTCTGAGGAAGGGCAAAGAAAACATGACAAGGAAGCAGAGTTGAATCAGCAAGTGGGCTTCTTCTCCAAATTAAGGAAATTGTTTAGTTCTTCCTGACAGCCACAAACCAGGTATGACTGGTTACTGATTTATGTTTGTCTCCCACTGAACTTTTTCATGCTGTTGTTCACAAACAGTAATTTTTTTAAATACTTTTTTAATACTTTGTTATCTGGTTTGTGGCTGTCCTATAAGAACACAATGCATTTAGCCAGTTTATGGATGTACTACTCCTTATCTTTTCAATTTGGCTTTTTTTTCTTGTTGTCTTAAGTTCTTTTTTTTGTTTGTTTGTTTTTTGCTTCCTATCAAGGTAAAAGATCTTCCATGAACTAAGAGCCTCCTGATGAGGACAGCGGAAAGAGGAATACTGGGTTTTGGACAACTGTAGTTCTGGATGGAGTATTACAGACCTACCTACCTACCCAGCCCTGTATTTAAAAACCCGGAGGATTATCCACTTTGTACTTCTGCCAAAGTGGATCCTGGAACAAGAGGCCAGTCGCCTCTCTGTCGAGCATCCATAGAGGCAATGGTGGTAGCAAACACTTGTCATTTCTCATTTCAATGTTGGTTTTCTATTCTTTGTCAGAAGAGAAACATAACAGTGATAACAGCATCCACGTGCGCACAAATAATTTATTGTATCCACAAAGAGTCCAGGTGCAGTCTAAAGTTTTATTCAGGGTTAAACAATCCTGTTATTAATCTTTCAGTTCTGTATGAATCAGTTGTGTTTTCCTGCTTGGGCTTCTCAGTTTCCTCAGCGCTGCCACTCCTGACAGGATAAACATCAAACTAAAAGTTTGCTGTGGTGGGCAGGATGTGTGTCAACAGTGGAAAGTAAGAGCCTCCGAATTATCATAGAGGATCGAACTGTGGAAAGTCAGACTTTCCTGAACTGTGAAAACTGATTTATTCTGATCTGTCCTGTTGCATTATGAGAGAGAAATTCCTTTTAAATTTCAACCACAGTCCACATGTACATAAACAGCTGTAGAGCATACATTAATGCATCAATGTGCTATATAGAAGAGACGTACTGTACAGCTCTAATAAAGCTAGGGCCTGGAAAAAAAACTTTTATGTAAAGTGCAGAAAAAATAAAGTTCACAATGCTTTGACCCCATCTGCATCTTAATGTTTAACATGTCTTTGTATATGCACTGATCACTTCATTAGGTACACCTGTAAACACAGATGCATTACAGCGCTACTGCTCCGGCAGCTTTACATTTTCAGTTTTTGTTGACATTGTCAAAAAAAAGTGATCGTTCTTTTTATTGTGACTTAAAGTGGTGTACTACACCTCATGCATGTTGATGTGTTTTATGTCCGTCCCACATTTGTAATTTCACGGAAAAGTTTTTAAACCTTTTCGAACTTCCAAGATTTCAGTATTAAGTCATCATAATAGAGAATCTTCCTATCCCCAAAGTTGTTATAGTTTTGTATTTTAGCTTTTTTTTTTTTTTTCAATC
>VUQG01044445.1:44037-54892 GCA_015106755.1 Etia nguti
TTTATAGTTTTTTTTTTTTGTTTTTTTTTTTTTTTTCATTCAGTTTCGTTTGAGTTAGTTTCCAGAGTTGTTAGTTGATCTTTTTAATTGTTGTATGGAGGGCATTTGTCAGAGGCAAGATTTAGGGAAATCAGCACAGGTATTAAGAGTTGTAATACATATCTGTAAGAAATAATAGGTTATAATATTATCTAAAGTTTTTACTAAAACTAAAACTAAAGATAGTAACTCTATTTTTCGAGTTCAGTTTAAAAACTTTTCAAAAGTCTAGTTTTTATCTATCGTTTTTCACATCTAGTTTTAATTTTGCCTCTTACCCCCTCAGGGATGGAATGTGTGTGATTCTCAAGCTCGGGTCCTCTACAGGCAGATGAAAGCATTCCTGTTGTTGATTTTAGGGTTGACTAATCTTCTATAATAACCCTGTGAAATTGCAAATATCTCATCAAATCACGAGAGGTGGTTTCTGTGCAAGACATCAATATCTACCCTTCTTTAATAATACTGTGTGGCTTAAAAACAAAGACAACAGCAGCATACCAAAACACTATTACTGCTGGAGAAAGAGACACACACACACACTTAAAGCAGGATAAGAATGAAGATATTGCAGAGCCTGGGTTACATGCAGATAAAGGATTTAGTGTGTGTGAATTATCAGCTAAAACTACAAATGATTCACTTTTTTCTGACTCTTTATACCCTTTTTTTAGTCTTATGTATGAGTAACCAGCTCATTCACTGTTTTATATGTTTAAATCTGCAAACTCTCATTCCCACACATAAAGTGTCTACATTACCCTGTGCAACAAAAAGGTGAAGAGAGAAAATAAAGGAGCATCTCTGCAAAGGTGTGTCTACATTAAACTAATTCAAAATCCAAACAACAGACAGCCGTACCTTCCATCTGTTTTCTCGAGTGGTGGAGGACAGCATTATGTGTAACATAACCTGGCACTTCCAATTCATCTCTGGTAGAACATGTTCTTGCAAGTAGTTTTTGAAGAACTTCCTTTTTTTCCTGTGAAGCGATTACTCAGCAGGATCAATATAGGCACAAGCACAACCAGGGGTGCACTTTGGATTAGGCAGAATACATTTGGTTATAATTACAACGTAGGTGAGAAATTAAAGTTCATAGAAGTTTTATTAAATTTGTAGAATACTGAACACGAGTGCCTCCAATAAAGTCACAGTGCCAGTTTTGATATCAAAATTCTGGGGATGATCAAAGCTGTTAGTAGACCTTTAGGTGACCATGAATGTATACAACAAATCTATCTCACGTTTCACCCAAAACCGTATGTTAAAATTAGGGTAGCTGTATGATAGAACAGGCAAACAAAGCGAATACGAGTCAAAAAGAATTATTTTTTTATTTCTGCATGAACAGGAAAAACTCTTTTTTTTTCATTACTGAAAGCATAACATACAGTTTTTTCCACAGTCTCATACAAAGAGATTACTCTAGCCAGTTACTAGTAAAGCTCCAGTTAGATACAGATAAGGATTAAGAGCAGAGTCAATGAAAATGCAAGAAAATTAGAAATACACATGACTCAGGCAATCACTCCACACACTTTAAGTTTAATCTATGGCAATAGGTCCAAAACTACTGAATCATTTTGACACTAGCATTATAAAATGGTATTACATGGAAACTACAGGAGCATATCAGGCAATCCCTGTATTTGTCCTCCATATATGATGCATAAAGCCATCTGTCATCAACATGAACCTGAGACTCAAATAATTTAAAAAATAATTTAAAAAAACACTCATCATTTTCCTTGCCATACCTATCTTTAAAAAAGAAATACTGCACATCCACTTATGTAATGAATGTGTGGTGCAAATACACTGCACAGGTGATGCTGGATAAACTTTATCAGCAAGTTGTTGTTTTTTTGGTACTCTGTGTCTAAACTGCTTTAAGTTAAAAAAAAATACAGTTACTGTGTTAGGATAAAGATTATACTTCCAACCACAAAATACATACAGTACACACTTCTCTGTGCTTAAGAAAACAAAATTAAAACTCAATATAGGTGATGATCCCACTTTGTACATTCACAATGCATACTGATGCATCCAGAACAAATGGATACATAAATAAGTGCCGAGCTGCTGAAGTTATTCTCACACAAATTCATCTCATGAAACAATGTGGATGAAGCATCATTAGTAGAAAAATACAGTTTTCTCTTGAAACAGCCGCACACACCTCTGTCCTAATATAGGCTCCCGTCGCCAGTAAAGCTGAATTATTACAGTGAATTATTCAAATTGGATAGTTAAGCTGTGCAATCAAACCAACAGGCAGGTTTGTTTGTTTTTTTGAACAAATACAAAGTGCGCCGTCACAAAATTCTGAAAACAGAGAAATTATATAAGTGAACATGCACCAGGAGAGATTAAAATATCCTGTATATATTATTAGTACGTGAAGACTGATTATTAATCAAGCTTTTGACTGCC
The DNA here is from genome assembly GCA_015106755.1 of Etia nguti. Taxonomy (NCBI): domain Eukaryota; kingdom Metazoa; phylum Chordata; class Actinopteri; order Cichliformes; family Cichlidae; genus Etia; species Etia nguti. The sequence goes on from VUQG01044445.1 coordinate 46,516, forward strand.
ATCATCCATCTCAAAGAACAAACCTTTTGGAAATATTTGAAGCTGAAGCTTAATGAAATTTGGGTGTTTTCCATTAACTTTGCAATTGAATTACTGTGCAGAAATAAGGATTATTATATACGAAGAGACAAAGTTTACACTTCCAAATAACCTTCTTACTAAAAGCTTCAGTAGAAATCAACACAGCAGAAATCTAAAGTACACAGCGTACTTTACTAATCTCACAATTAACTCATTCCATGTTCAATTCATTATTAAGCAATAAATATCGAACAGCCAGTTACAGTTGTGGGAAGAAATGTCAGTTGAGTAAGAAAATAGGAGATCTACATGAGGTCTTGAGATACGACCAAACGCAACTGGAAGGACACAGATTGGAGGGATACTGCAGGAGGAGGTAGAGAATTTAAAAGATTAATAAATGTAGCGTGATGGATGGAATTATATTGGTCCTATAGATCATTTTGCTTGAATTTAATTGTTCCATATTTTTGTAAGCTTACATTATTATGTAATATGTAACAATAAATAAACTTGGACCACAAGCTATGACATGGTACACAGCTCGTGGAAACATCTGTGTCCTTACTGTCTTTCCTGTTACAGTCCTCTTTTCACACAGCAGCAGAGTGGCAGACGGAGCGACGGGTCACATCAGATACCACGCAACCAGTCCAGCCAAGGCAGCAAACCAAGTAGCAAACAGGACCTGTCCCGTCGGGTGTCTGAGAGCAGCCATGGCCAGCTGACGGACGTATGCTGTTCCACCTGATGCCGCTGTGACACAAAGGAGGTCCGGACACAAGCTTAGATAGCGACAAGAAACAGTATCACTTACATATATTTACGATGGCAGTGCACTTACCCATTTTGGCAGCATAGTAGGGACATTTGCTGATGTCTCCACCTATTGCTCCATGAACGGGCATGCCAGCATCTAAAACATCCTCCTGGATGGTTTTGCCGATCTCTTCTAACTCCTCAAACACCTGCGAGAACAAATGTGAAGCATGTGAGGTTAAAATATAAAGTCAACAATTTGTTGTTTAATAACACAGATACATGAAACATCTATGAGTAATTCAAATACTTGGAAAGAGGAAAACTCCTAAGGTTGATGGCTGGATCCCCGATTTATTACAACACTGAACCAGAAGAACACCTTGCACGTCCACCACCAATGGTGTTTGAATGTGTTTGTGTATAAACAGGTGAACTGGAGACACACTTGTTAAACTACTGAGGTTTAAGACTTCTATCAGAAAACCCCACAAAGTGAAAAACACTCCCACTTAAATTCCTTCTGCTTGGCCTCTCACCTCAATGTTAAACAGAAAAGCCTTAACAGCCTCATCCACCAGTCTCTTCTTTGTTTCCATGTCCAATTCCAGCTCATTCATCCGACTTCGGTACAGTTGCTTGAATGCTTTGGCGCTATGGATGGCATCGAACTGGTAGAACTCTAAGCCCTCTCCTGTGGGCGGCAGCTTCAAGGCCCTCTGCGCTACCTTCTTCAGCACCTGGCCACCAGATAGGTCCCCCATGTAGCGGGTGTAGGCATGTGCAACCAGCAACACCGGGTCCTCCTGCCCTACTTGGTGGATGCGGTCCACATATCGTTCGGTGGCCTTTGAGCAGCTTGTGTGGCTCTTCCATTCTGGACCGTAAAAGTACTCGAGGTCACGGGCCAGAGCTTCGTGGCGATGCAGCTCAGCAGGAAAATAAAGAGGAGCAAAGTGGGGGTGATCCTTGTTTCTTTCAATCTCCTCCTCCAGGGCCGTGTAAGTGTAGTAAAGCGCCACCGCACCAAGCTGAGGGAAACAAACAAGAAAAGTTGGTGTAAAAGCCACTTTTTCCTGCCCTTCTTCAAGCACAAGTGTAGCTGTCTGTTTTGTGTTCTTGTTTCTACCAGTTTTCTATAACACATTTATTTGCAGGCTTTGCTTTGTGAAGTAGTCTTTAATATATAAAAAAAAAAGGACATCGTCTACCTTTTTTCTTGACACTCACCTTGAAGAGCTCTTTGCGGATGCGCCCCCTGAGGAAATCTTTCACAAACTGAGTGTTCTCAGCCTTTTCGTGAATCTGCTTGGTCCCTGCTGCCAGCATCTCAGACAGATCCTCTGGCCTGGAGAAAGAAAGGAAGCTTGATTTCTTGTGTATGTGACAAAACTGAAGCAGGATTATTAATTTAAAATCTTATTAACACAGATACTATGATACTGGAAGCAGCTTTACCCGAGGGTCTTTTCTTTCTGCTCATACACAGGCCCTGCACCATTGGACACACTCCCTGCTGTCTCCATCTTCTCCAGTGACTTAGTGAGATGATGTTTCCTGACACCTACTTAACCCTAAAAATCAGAACAAAGCATTTAACAAGCAGTATAGTCACATTAAAAAGTATTATTACATTTCATCATTTTTAATCTATATGTTGTCAGAGGTAGAGTTTTGATTTTAAGATAATTAAAAGAAACCGTAAAGCTGCATTGCTCACTGCGGCGCTCAAGATCCAAAACATAAAATTAATAGCGTACAAGAGCTAAAAGGACATTCAGAGACACATCCTCTTCCAGTGTTCTGTCTCACTATCCTGAATAAAAATGTCATGCACTGCCTCTCAACAAAGCAGCTTCGAATTAAACCTGGTAGTTTCTGTACCTTCCTGCTGACAGATAATTTTTTTTCTTTGGTCATCTACCTCACAATATTAAAGAAAAAACAATTAAAAAAGGAGGTAGAGCAAGTAATCTACTAATCGGAGGGTTGGTGGTTTGATCCCTGGCTGCTCCAGTCTTTATGCCAAGTATCGTCGGGGAAGATACTAACACTAAGTTGCTCTCCGATGCAGCCATCGGAGTATGAATATGCGTGAATGTTAGACAGAAAGCACCTCAGTAGAAAAAGCGTATAAAAAAGTGCTCGTATGAACGGGTGAATGAGGCAAGTTGTATAAAGTGCTTTGAGTGCTCAGGTAGAGTAGAAAAGCGTTGTATATCTTGGGAGCAGAACAACATTTTTTCCATATGGATCATTATATGTCAACTGACCAAATTTAAGAACATTTCCTAGCCTGACCACCTCTGATTGCCCTGAATCTAGACCTGAACTACTTACACTATGTCATTCTAATTTATAGGGCAAATATTTGTTACTGTGACTTCAGGAATATAGAATTTCAAAAGTTCAAGTCTATCATCACTGGAAGTTTTTCAAGGAAATTGGAGATCATCAGGCTGGATGCACTGGGTCAGTTGACATAGAATGAGCCCAATACATTACACTGTTAAGTACAGTTTACCTGGATTAGTGGTTAAGAGTCCACAAAACCTAACTTACAATAAAGTGTTTGTAACAATCATATCAGATCCATAATCATAAAACTAAGTCTGTTTACAGTGTTTGACTTACTTTCAAACACTACCAACACCAGAACCATTTTAAATATCCCTTGGATATTTGGATGTACATTAAATGGCAGCAGAATTAACTCTTACCCAAGATGACACAGAGGCTAATCAGGAAACAAGTGAAGCTAATATCACCTCTCTCCTCTTCACAGTGGCTGTGGTCCCTGAGTTAATGATGATGGTGGTCAAAGAAATAAAACCTTCTGCCACTTAAAACCAGCAGCTTTAAGCTTCTGACCTGATTTACTGTAAGGAAGAAAAAAAGAAAAGAAAGATAAGACAAGGTCCGAGTGAAAACTGACACAGTACAGAAGGGCAAGTGCTGGCTTGGTTTACAGAGATAAGCAGCATCTAGGCAAGTGTGACCTAAATGAATGCAGCCAAACAAAAAGCAGCTCAAACAACACAACACAGGCCTTCTGGCGTTTACCGGGAGACTCCAAGCATAACTCGCACAATGAGCAAGCAAGGGCCATACGAGGAGAGCCTCGTAAGTGATTTAAGTCAGCTAAATGAATCCCTCCGATCACAGATTATGTTGTGAAACCACCTTTTATCGTTACACGAAGGTTAAACCCGAGAGTTCGTCCTCTAGCTTCCCACAGTGGGAGCATCACTTTAAGAACCACAGCTAACTTTACTGAACAACGGTAGCCAAGTTAGCTGTAAGCTAGCTAACATAAGATTTCCACAAAACACGTTTAAGATTTGAGAAACCAGCGGTTTGCCACACACCAGGGGCCCACGTCTGTGTTCGCTCATAGAATCTAATTAAATAATGCTAAATTACAATACCGTAATCAACAAACCTTCTCTGCACCGTGATAAGCTGCCTACACATACAAAAATCAGCCTAGGGAGGTCCAGAGCGAAACTACGTTCAACTCCGCCCCTTCGATGGTCACATGATACTGTACAGGACGCTCTAAGATTTGTAGTTCTCTCACAGGACTACAGAAAAAACTATATCCAGAAAAAAGTCCGTATCTTGACAGTATTAGGCTTTTCCCCACATCGAAAGGGCTACTGATAAAATTGGCTATAATAAAAGATGTAGCTCAATAATAAAGAATTTAAACTAAGTTATAGATTTCAGATAGATCTATCTATTTATTATTCCAATAATTGAGAAATTCACATAACTATGGAGAAAAGGGCAGTAGTATGTCACAATAGGGATAATAAGATAAGATAAACTTTATTTATCCCAAACACACAGAGAATACAAGCTCAACAAAACAGAGTACAACATGACCAAACAATAAAATTAATCGGCTTTTTTTTTTTAGTGTGAACTGAAATAGAAATCCATCCACCCACCCATCCATCCATTTGCTTTCTTCGACTTATCCACTTCAGGTGCATGGGGCGCTGGAGACTATCCCAGCAGTCATAGGGCAAGAGGTAGGGTTACATCCTCTGATGCAGGCAAAATAAAAGCATGAAATAATAATGTACAGCTAAGTAAAATATGTCAAAGAGAAGAATTTAAACTAGCTTACTGGCTGTCGTAAAGCAGCATAGCAAAAATCAGAGGACATGAAGTAGCTAAGTGTAAGAGTGTAAGGTGTTCTGACAGCACAGTCTTGAAATAAACTGTTGGCATGAGGTGATGCTTTGCTAGACAGATGTGTTAACTGTAGAAAGCTATTGCGTGAGGTATGAAAGATTTACTGTCAGAGCTGAATCAGTCTGTTAGACAAATGCTCTGCTGCCTGTCCAGTATGTGATGCAGAAAGGGGTCAGAATAACAGCAAATCACAGAGCCAGCCTGATCAGCCTGTAGGTGTCTCCGGGATAGAAAATCTCCAACATTTTGCTGCAAATGTTGAAGATATTGATTCATCACAAGACAATCTCCAGCAGCTGGCAAAATCATCGTTCAAACTATTCCTCAAGGAAATTTTTCATGGTAATGAATACCAAACAGGCTGTTTTGCATGTCATTTCGCATTAGGGGTCATCTTTCCTACAGGTAGACACAGTATGGGACACATCATAAGTCCTAAATTACAGAAATTGGAGCCTAGAGAGAAAACCAAGACCAAGTCAAAAGGCTACAAGACAATAACCACAAGATGGCCTTCCCACCAAATAAATGCAATGGTTTGTCAACAGTTACTGCTGTTACAGTTCCTTTGGGGATAAATAAAAGATAAAGTAGTCCATCAATCTTTAATGGATGCTCATTTTAATACATTTTAAATTGCAGCACCAGTTGCAAATCAGTACGTGATTTTGGTAAAACCATCTGTAGCTCTCTATCAGGCCATAATGAAGTAATTGCAAGTTACATAATCTGATAAAACCATCACTGGGTTTGAAAGCAATTATCCTTGTAATGGCAGTGTTTATGGCAGTGTTTTTAAATCATCTCATCAGCTGGTGTTCAGTGATGTGCCCATTTTAAGCAAGCTGTTCTCTAGTTTCACAGGACTTGCTGCACAATATCCACTAATCTGAAGTGGGAACAATTCAATGTTCTTTCTTGTTGACGCTTCAGGTGATGCACCCATGTATTCAAGGCTTTTGAATAAAACACTGACCTCATACACTAGTAAAATCATAATGGTTTTCTGTGAGGGTACAACAAGCTTGTCCCAAACACATTTGTTCCATAGATGAACTTTAATATGAGGGCCTCACCCTCTTCTCCCTCTTCAATCTGTGACTGACTGGAGTATGCCAGTCAGTCACTGATCCAAGTCTGATAATGACGTTTTGGGTGTTTTTGTGCACAGATGTTTCGTGCATACTCATCATGCATATGTTCAAAGTGGCTGTTAATGTTGCCTGGCAGATTCATCCATTAGTAAAGGGCTGAAAGCCCACTTGCATGTTGCATATGTAGCTGTAAAGGCGCGCGCATGTGCGTGTGTGTATATGCTTTTGTGTAAATGTGATTGTCAGAGCCTAATATTAGTCTGGCAAGCCGGTTGCATTGTCAGATGTGTGGCTGGCAGGGGGGCAGTTGAGTGCCTCTCCCCCTCATTCAGCTGCTGAGCCACAGGAGCCTGGTGGGGAGGATAACAAGATGATTCACTTCCCTGCAATAGGACCACAAAGCTGTTGCCATTAGATGAAATTGCTTTGGGAAGTGCTTTTGAGCTACTGATACCGTTCAGAGCGGAGGGGGGGATTGGTTTAAAAGAGAAGAAATGTTAGGTTTAAAGCTGATTTTCCACACAAAACATAACATTTCTTTACACTGACAGCTGTTTTAACCGGATAAGTCTGTCAGTCTGTTTCACGGCTACTTAGTTTTGTTTGCTACCCTGCTTTCCTGTGCATTCCCTTTGTGGTTGAGACATAGCACACAGGCCATTTTACCCTGACATGGTACCTGCTGGGATCTGATTCTTTACTTTGCATTATGATTTCCAGCAAAGCAGAATACATGTGAACATGATGATTTAGCTGGGTGATATTAAAAATGGCAACAATACAGAAAAATGAAACATCACATATGCTTTGCTTCACATGTCTATGACATAAGTGGCAGAAAAAATAAGTAAAAATGGCCTTCTTTGATGAGGATGTACTTTGTCAGCTATCATTAGGTTTCTTAGTTCCTTCCCCGCATTAACGAGGCGAACTGCCTGTTAATGAAGAGAAGTGTGAAACACCTTCATTTGGGATCAGAATAGAAAAAGAATAACACAACTATCGGTATTTAAATGAGCATGACTTAATGGGAAAGTGAAATGTCATGCTGGGAACATCAAGCGCAGGCTTTTAAAAGCAATAAAAACAATGCGATCCACACGAAGAAGACATGTCAATCAAATCAAAAGAAAAAGCCCATTCCTGTTCACTCGTTAGGACCTCTATGAAAAAGTTTGACTTAGAAACTAATGAGCATCTTTTTAAAGTTCAATAAAATTCACTGATTTTCCTCAGCCTAATTGGTAAAGTGGTAACAAGAATTGTCAAACAGGGAAGAAATGAATTTAAAAGCAGTGTCTATTCCTGGAAGTTTCTCTTGATTTTTCTATTGCTGGGGATATTGTATTGGTGCAGCAGATATATGCCCACCAGCCCCTTCATTAGGTACACCTTGCTAGTACCAGGTTAGACCCTCTTTTAGCCTTCAGAACCTTAATTCTGCCTTAATTATTTGTGCCGTAGATTCATCATGGTACTGGAAACATTTCTCAGAGATTTTGGTTTATGTTGACATGATAGCATCAGATCAAGCATCAGATCAAGACCCCATCTGGGCCAGTTGGACCACATATCCCTGTTTATGCTGCCAGCTTACACCCGCCTCAGGAAAAGAGACCGCCGCATTTTTAAAACGGGGAAAAACTGGCCTGACGGTGCCTCCGAACAACTACAGGACTGTTTTGAGCTAACAGACTGGAGCATATTTGAATCTCCGGACCTGGAGAAGTACACTACATCTGTACTCTCCTATATCAAGCATTGCACAGACTCTGTCACTATTGAAAAACGTATCTGGGTGTATGCCAATCAAAGACCCTGGATGACAAGAGAGATCAGGACCCCGCTGAAGGAAAGAAACGCTGCCTATAGGTCCCGAGACATAACTGTACAGTGCAGCTAGGGCAAACCTGAAAAGGGGTATCAGATGGGCTAAGTTGGACTACAAAAATAAAATTGAGGACCACCTCCGCAGTAATAGCTCAAGGCAGGTGTGATGGGGAGTCCATAACATCACCAACTACAAACCTAGAACCAACGCTGTGGATGGCGATGCTGCACTCGTAGAGAAAGAAGTCGAACTGCTTCTAAGCCCCCTTCGAACAGAAAACACCAGAAGCGGCTACATCACATCCACCAGCCAATATCAGCCACATCTTCACTGTTGAGGAGCATGATGTGAGGCGTCTACTAAGGGCAGTAAACCCCAAGAAAGCAGCAGGGCCTGACGGCAACTCTGGTTGGGTGCTAAAGGACTGTGCAGACCAGCTCACAGGGGTCTTTACTAAAATATTCAACCT
>VUQG01044445.1:54912-75131 GCA_015106755.1 Etia nguti
ACTAAAATATTCAACCTGTCCTTAACACAGGCCACCGTTCCACCCTGCTTCAAGTCCTCTACCATCATCCCCATTCCAAAGAAAACTACCATCCAGTGCCTAAACGATTTCCGGCCAGTGGCTCTTACTCCAGTCATCTCGAAGTGTCTCGAGAAACTGGTCAGAACTCACATCATTAGAGGACTCCCAGCCACATTCGATCCCCACCAGTTCGCATACAGGAAGAACAGATCAACAGAGGATGCCATAGCCATAGCCCTCCATACAACCCTAACTCACTTAGAACAACAGGACAGTTACGTCAGGCTTCTTTTTATTGATTTTAGCTCAGCTTTTAAAACCATCATCCCTGCCAGACTGGTAACCAAACTACACAACCTCGCTTACTCCACCTGTCTCTGGATCAAGGACTTCCTCAGTGACCGCACACAGAGAGTCAAAGTAGGGCCCCACCTGTCCTCAGCACTCCGCCTCAACACCGGCTCCCCTCAGGGATGTGTGCTGAGTCCCCTGCTGTACACTCTATATATTCACGACTGCACCCCCACCCACCCATCCAACACTATCGTAAAGTTTGAGGACGACACAACTGTGATCGGGTTCATCACGGGGGAAGATGAGTCTGCATACAGGGACGAAGTGGAAAATCTGTCATCCCGGTGCAGCCGAAACAATCTGGTCCTCAACACCACAAAAACCAAAGCTGACTTCAGAAGGAACAAATCTGACCATCAGCCCATACACATTGATGGGGACTGTGTGGAGAGGGTCTCTGACTTCAAGCTCCTGGGCCTGCACCTGGGTGATGACCTATCCTGGAAAACAAACACCACAGCTATGATCAAGAAGGCACAGCAGCGACTCCACTTCCTGAGGGTCCTGAAGAACAACGCCTTAGCCGAGGAGCTAGTGTCTTTCTACAAGTGCTCCATTGAAAGCACCTTCACATACTGTATCCCAGTGTGGTTTGCCAGCAGTACTCAGGAAAAGGCATCACTCCAGAGAGTCATCAACACAGCACAGAGGATCATCGGCTGTGCTCTTCACTCCCTGGAGGACCCGCTGCCACAGGAAAGCCTGCAGCATCCTGAAGGACACATCCCACCCCGCACATCACCTGTTCCAGCTGTTACCCTCAGGAAGGCGGTACAGGATGATTAAAGCCAAAACAAACAGACTGAGAAACAGCACATACGCCAGGGCTGCTGCATTAATAAATACACTCGGGGGATAAATCACTGCGAAAACACAACCTTCAACTGTGCAACATTTTGTTTTTAACTGTGCAATATTCTTCTTCTTCTTTTAACTGTGCAATATTTCTAAGGAACTGTGCAATATTCTAAGGACTAAATTACTGGGTGGAAACCGTATTCTCACTTGTTAGTATTCTCATTTGTTCTGTCATGTTCAACAAACCCGGTTGAGATGATTCGAGCTTTATTACTTGGTGTATTATCCTGCTGGAAGCAGCCATCAGAGGATGGCGGCCATAAATGGATGCCACAGAAATAATACTTAGGTTCAGTTGGTACTAAAGGGCTCACTTCCTGAAATCGAGCTGAAATAGAAATGGCCACAAATTATAAATATTTAGGCATCATTATTGGTCAGAATTTATCATTTAAAGGTCAAATTGATTAGATAGATAGTCTTGTTTCTCACTCCACTTGAGGAAACACTTGATTTATGCAACCTTTCTGTGTCTTTATTTGATTTCAGTCATCTTCTCTTTATGAATTTATCTGGCCAGTACCTGAGGTTGGATACCATCTACCATTGTGCTGTATGTTTTATTGCTGGCCATGGAAATCAGGCACATCAAAGTTCTCTGTATACTGGTGTGGGTATCTCTGTATGTCTGGAGACTTCCTCATTAGTTGGTTTTTGTATAGAACTTTTTGCTTGGGCTAATGCCTTCTTATTTGTGTATATGTATGTGTGTAAAAAATACAATCAGTAAAGTATATGTTCTCACAATATTTTACGAATGTTTGCCCCCACAGCAGAATCAGGAAAAAAAAGTTTGGAATAATCTTCACAAGGACCTGAAATTTCCGGAACTGGTTCGAATGGGGGAGTTTATCTCCATTTAAAGGGAGTGAGAAAGTAGCTCTTTTGGTCAGTGTGACTGTTTTTGATGTTGCTCTTGATGTGTTATTGCATATGACTCACATATTTGTGTTCACTTGTACTGAATGCCAGTAGCATTTCTTTCTTTACTTACTTACTTATTATATTGTGTTGTGTTGTGTTATGTTCTAATTTCTAACTGCGCTCTTGGTCATGACTCTCTTGAAAGAGATTTTTAATGAGACTTTCAATGAGTCCCACAGCATTACACCATCACCACAAGCATCCACTGATACGACAACCAGTTGAACATTTGTACCTAATAAAGTGGCAAAAGATTGTGTATTATACACTGACAAAAGTTAAACAAGTAATGACATTCATTATGTCCTTACATCAGAATACGCAATACCACAAACCTGGTAAATATAAATGAAATCCACCAAAGCTTGATAAAGGTTTTGTGAGAGGAATTATTGGCTCCAACAACATCTCATTGTGCTTAATGTGTCAGTGCTGAGGGCTCATGTGTGTATTTTTACTTCATAAGCAGCAAATTATCCAAGAGTTACTCATAATCTGCCTCTGTTTACTGCTTTCCAGAAATTTCTCATGAGGCTCACTCACACTGACAGCTGTAACTGTAAGCAGGTTACTTGGGAATTTTACTGCAACGTTTAATAGTTCTGGTTATCAAAAATAATCAGCAGTGTTCTTAATTTTAATATAGATGGGACTTCGGAGGTTATTCAAAGGCCCTTTAGAGTCATGACAACACTACTATGTAGCAGCGTCCCTGGTAACCATCGCACTTCTCGCGAGAAATAGCGAGTCCGTTGTTTCTACGAAGGCTCAAAGTTTCTGTTTCTGCCTGACTGGTTTATTACAAAAAAAAACTGCAGCTATTCACCTAAAGTCATGTAAGTTTCATCGCATTGATTAACTACTGAATATTTACTAAACGGTGACCTTCTTTAGTAAGAGGGGGAGGAATGTGACTTCCGCATCCGTCGGGTTCGAGCGTTTCGCGGGTCAGTACGAACGAGCTTTCATTATAAAGAGGATCTGTATCTAGCTAACAACTACGCATTCTGCACTTTTTGACTAAGTCTTACTCGGTTTAACTGTTTCTAATAAGCCATAAATCAGTTTTAAACCAGCACTTGAGCGTTTGTGTTTTTCGTGTTGTCGTGGCAGAGAAGGGCACCACAGTGACACATCCAGACACGACCATGTCGCTGCTGTGCGCAGTCGAGGAAGCTGTCAGGTCATGCAAAGTGGAACAAGCTAAGGTTAATGACCGCATTCAACTCTACAGAGAATTATTAAAGAGCCTGTAAGTACCCGCTTGAGTTATTTTTCCACGCTGTTGAACTTTTCTTAAAACAACAACAAGAAAAATCCACTTTCTGCGATGTCTGAAGTTTGTATCCTGGATTTTTGACTCTTTATAAACATATATGTAAAACTCCTCTTAAGTTACATAGGTCCAAATTATTGTGGTGTTTGTGTGTGAACTGTAGCAATCTGTATTGGAACCCTTCGGTAGTTATTTGACTGTATAAGTAGACTATACACAGATGCGGTTAACCACCCGGCGCTGTGGCTTAGTTGGTTAAAGCGCCTGTCTAGTAAACAGGAGATCCTGGGTTCGAATCCCAGCAGTGCCTTTTGCTACACTAGACGGCTGTGTGTGTAAAAGCTGCTCTACAATGTCTCAAAATGTGTGTTAGTATTTTTTTGTTTTGTTGTTGCACTATTCAAGAACACTAAATGAGTTCATGACCTATTTACTGTGGCTTTTAGATGTTTGTTCTAAGAAGTATTGTATGTTTTGTTAGATTTGTAGTAGTAGTATTCAATTAATTTACATCACAATAAATCATATAACACAGGGTGTACGATTGGTTAAAGCTTATATGACACCTGCCCCTGATACAACAACACATATCAAATCAACTACATCTTTAAACTCTAATTTTCATTCAGAATAATGACAAAATAAATATTAAGTAATGAGATAAGAAATAAGAAACAATAAACCATTTATGTCAATTCCATCTACAGATGAACTGTAAGCATCTGAAGCATCTCCACACTAAACCTTTATGACAATACAGGATAACTGTGCTTTTTCTGTACAATGGTTTCAGTGTGCGTCACATCCTAATTTATATATTTTTAAAATATAACCCCATAACAGATACACAACATTTTATACTGGTCCTAATCGTTTGTTTTTCAAAAATATAATTTCGTCTTAATCAGTATTTGTCATCTTTCATTTTAAATAGCATCTGGATATCAAGCAGTAATTGTCAGTTGTTTGCTTTGAATTATATCATAATGTACTGAATAAGTAATGGCTTTGTTGACTCGCAGTATGGTTCGTTATCATTTGTATGCCTTTTTTGTGTAATAAATACTAATATTTTCCTACACCTAAAGCCAGTAAGATATATATATATATGGAAAATAAGTGTATAATATAAAGTCATATTTGACATAAGAAGTCTTTAATTTTGTGCACTATTACACTAGATTCTAACTGAGCACTTCTATTTTTTTAACTGTGTGTTTCATCATTAAGCAGTTATGTCTACACCAATTCAATATACTGTATGAATGGAGCATCAAGCTTCTGACTGCCAGCGGCCTTTCTGCAAATGAGATGACATTTCAAAATGGCAGTGGCTGATGCTCATCTGTTGTGTCACAGCAATTTTGTCCTGGTGGAATGTTTAAAGACTTTAAAACTTTTAATTTTAGTGTGTTCACATGACGTATTTTCCCACAGAACACCCCAACCCGAGGTGAGCTTTGAGGAAGCAGATTTGGCAGGTGCTGCTGCTACAGGTAATTAAAAAATAGCTTTTATTTGTCTTTCAAGATACTGATAGTTAAAAAAAAAAAAAAAGCCTATTTGTTTATTTACATTTGTTTTCTCTTCCCAAATAGTAACCACATGTTTGCATGTTGCTATTTTCATAAACAGGTATCTCACCATGTGATAAGGAAGACATGGAACTGCTTGAGAAGGCTCTAGAGAAAGCCCTCCGTGTCCGCACTGGCTCAGAACCTTCTAAAAAAGACTCAAAACTACCCAGACCTGGAAAGGAAACAGGGAGTTTAGGTGTTAGGCCTGTGGATGTCACACATTCATCTGCAGCATCTAGAGGACATCAAAGAACGATAAGGTCATCCTCTAAATCTGCCAGCCTTCACAGAAAAGGGTACAGAGGGCCTGGATTATCAGTATGCTCCTCGCTAGCCTCAGGACCTTTAGCTAGCTCCGACCTGGGACAGCCCAAAACAACAGATAATAGAAACACGATCCAAAACCATCCAGCCTCATCAGCTGGCGTTTTGCATCACCAGGCTTCTAGGAAACTGCAGCAGGCTGTTGTGCCGTCTGTCTCTCCTGATCACATCACAAGTTTGCTCTCTAAAAACAAGACTGTCAGAAGCAATATGTCGAGTGGCGATGACCTGGGGAAAGCTGCGCCTGTCTCTGCACCTTCTTCAAATAACGTAGTGTCCTCTTCACAAACAAATGAGCCAGGAGCATGCAGTTTGCCTCAGCCGAATGGGCATGTTTTTTAGAATTACACTATGAAAATAACCATGCTTTGTCAAAAAAACCCAAAACATGTTCTGTAATAGTATAATCCTTCTGTTTGACTTTGTTTCACAGCAGGATACCTTCTGAGCAAACAACAAAATGGAAATCTTTAAAGAGCAAACAAAGCAGGTGCCTACAATGCATTGTAATGCAAAAATGATAAAAACAAAATTCCCCTATGTACATTTTTCCTTTATTCACAAAGTTTCCTTCTGTGCATTATCTTCAGACTGTGGGATAAAGCCGTTGCCCTACAGAGGAACCCTGGGCCTGGGAGGAGTCACTTCATGGAGAGAATGAGAGCTACGGTAAAATGGGTCAGCAGGGGTCAGGCATGTTTTTCAGGTGATATCATGTTAAACTGGAATTGAACTGGAATTTAGAAAATTAGCCAAGTGTGTTATTGAAAAATTGTAGCTAATACATATTCATTTCTCTAAACAAACCCCGTGTTTCATTGTAGACCATTTTTCCTGTGACTTGTTTAGTTTCCCAGGAATTGGCCGTTTGGCAGCCCATATGAGACCAGGGCTCTGGTGGACAGGATGATTAACCAAGGTCAAGACCTCACACAGCTCTGCGGGGAGCCTCTAACCAAACAGATGCCAGAGATAAAATTAAGACTGAATAAAAACTTCATAGAGAATCCTTTATGTGAATTCAGGAGAAATTAAATGGGATGATTCCATAAATCAATGGGTGACAAAATAACAATGTGGGAGTTGGCAGGAAGTGACTGTACGAGCTATTTTGACTGATGCACAGTATATACAAATCAAGTCTTTCCTTTGCCAGGAACCATCAGGAAGTTGACATTTTTTTATAATTGTAACAACTTTCATGGGCTAAGAGTGACTGTAAACACACTTTTAATGCAACTCCACTTGCTTCTCAATAAGCTTCTATTATAACTCTCTTTTTTAATGTGCTTTCCTACAGTTGGTACAGGTGACAAGTATGATTCCTGTATGTCGCTGGAAAGGTTGCAGCTCACAGCAGCTGAGCTACAGAATTTTGCAGATCAAGTGAAACAAGGTAAGAATCCTGTTTGTACGTAGCATAATCAAACATCTGTAAAATAATTCGTTTCTCCAGCATTAATTGCAGATCATTGACCTTTGTTTGTAGGCAGGTGGTCATTAGCTGGAAGACACATTATCAAAAATATTTCTTCCTTTGCGCTGACTTTCCTGAAGAACACGCTGGTGGAGAAACCATGACATGGTTTTTGACTCTGTTTACACAGCTGTGTGAATTCTAGTACGGAAAAGAATGAGTAAATCTTTGTGTTACATACATTTTGCTATTTCTTTTACATGTGGGTCATCGTATATGGGCATCCCAGTTTGAGTCAGTACCTACAATATGCAGCACGCCACCATTTCCATTTCCTCCACTGATGCAGTTATAAAGAACCTGAATGACAAGAGATTTTCCATTCACACCTTTCAAACACCCTGTCGACCTCACAAAGATTTATTGATGTTTAATGGTTAAAGCACCAATGTAGCACAAGCAGCAACTAAATCTAGTGTGTCAGAGAAGTTTCCGGTAATGAATAGGTCCACACGTCTGGTGTCATCCAATCTAGCATCTCACATTAGTATTTTTATTTCACTGTGTTTTAATATCCAGGGAGGGAATTATCTTTTATTGCTTTTTAACAGCATTTAGAAAATGATTATGGTGAGTGCGGCGTGCTAACGAGCTAATGGAGCCTCTCCATCTTGGCGTATGGAAAATGAAAGCAGAGCTGCCGTGAACCCTCAGCGCCAGCTCAGTCCTTTCCTTGGCCTCAACAGATCCCCCTCACCCCACCCCGTCGTCCCCATGACGATGGGGTTTTAAAGCTGTCTGTCCTGACGCCGCTAAGCAAGGGCCTAGCTATTTAAAGCTGAGGCAACAGAGCAGAAAGAAAAAAGTTTTAGGGGTATGGTTGCTCGCGCTCTAAAAATAACCTTTTTTTCCGTCAGAGTGGAAAGCATGGGATCGATGGAGGCCAGAGGGAGGTTGTTTTTGCCCCACTGGGGCAAATGGTGTGCAGGGAGATGGGATAACTTCACCCCTGCCCCTGACTATAACATATACAACAGAGGCAGAGCTGCAAGAGCTCGAGCAGCTGCGGATGAGGGTGGCATTGCTGCAACAAGAGGTTGATCTTGAACAGGTAGGTGATGTGCTCGGAAAGCACCTTGAGAGTTTCATATACCTGCGTGTTCTTTTTAGTAGAAGCCAATAACTGGCTGACAGTCTCTTCTGCTGTCCCACAGGCTCTGTTTGACACCCTGTCCCCTCAGTTGTCGGCTGTCGTACCTGGGCCTGAATGTCTGAGCCCCAGTGTACTCAGAGACATGTACTCCCTGCTGGGTGAAGGAGGGGAACGTTTCCCAGCTATAGTCCTGGACTCTGACCCTGCCTGACTAGTGAGCACATTACACTGACTTAGAGGTTTGTAAGCTTAGAAACAGGTATGAATACATTAAAGGCCTCATGGTATGCTGCAATCTGGAGCAACACTGGTGAAATCAATCCCCTCTGACATGGTCAAAACAAGGACATGGTTAAAAAAAAAGTGATTGAATTGAGTGAACAGCCTCAGAGGGCAGCTGTGGTTCAGGAGGTTTAGCTGGAGGGGTTCAGTGATTACGATGCTCTGTGTTACACCTCGTGACCCTAAAGACCAAGAAAGATATCATGGAAATATTAATGGATGGATAAACAGGTGTACCTAATAAAATGGTGACTGAATCATGGATGATTATTTTGAAGAATCTGTTTTTAATAGTGGCATCGCTGTGTTATGTCAGTCTCTCATGTCATGTCACAACTGTATAAAACTGTGATCATCTATCCTGTCTCTTAAACGCAGCTTCTGAATAAATGCCTCGAGCACAATTTTTAAATATCACCACTGATCAGTATAATGTAATAAAATATACATAATAGTACAGTGACTTTAAGTAGTTCTAACAGTGTGTGTATTTGTGATGTAATCTGTAGCTTAAATTATATGTCTGAGTTGTTTCTAATTTTTTCCTTTTTGCTAAATTCTGATACATCATAACTGATGCCTTTGACAGTGTATCAGAAGTATAAGATTCACTCAGTGAATTTTGCCAGCAGGTGGCACTCAATTCACAGAAAAAAAGAGTCCAAATTACATGTGGCTATAAGAGTAGTTTTCTTCAACAAGTAATTGGTGTTAATGAGTGCGGTCTCTGGTCTCTGTGATGGAATCAGAGGAGATATGTTCCCATCTCATTTTAATCAAAGATGCCTTTGCAACCTTTCCTGTGTGTTTCACTTCATTTCATTCATTTTCAGTGTTTAAATAAAAGAGAAGAAGAAATGCACCCCCCCCCCCACACACACACACACACACACTTCCATACTGTTTTTCCATATGATGTTATTGACCCAACATATTGAGCCAGCATAGTCTTTCATACATACATCTGCTAGATCGCATATATGGGGCCATCACTGTGTTTCTGTGATATGGAATTCACGATCAAATGTGCTATGAGGGTGTACGTGAGATGCCTGGAGGAGCCTAAGAGGCTCGTGCCCACAGATGACGTGTGGATGGCAGGGGCTGTGCCAGACTGGGCGACAGGTGGCGCTGGGTTCTCGCAGCAGGACGTGGGTGTTGAAGCCCTGCTGCACCAGCCCTTCATGCGCACACACACAAACTGGGAGGCATGCACACCCAGAGCCGGCTGAGTCACAAAGATGATGTGCATGGGGGTGCCTGGCATCGCAGCATGCTGCAAGCTGGAAATGGCATGTTTCCCTGAGGAGAGGGACAAAATATGATTATTTTTTTTAAAAAAGAGAGGAGTATTTCAGCCTCAGATGGCTGGATGAGTCCAAAACAACAAGGGCCTGATGGTTCGAGCGTCTGTTCCTGGGTTCAAAGAAGAATACATTTGCATGTGTACAAGACCCCTTCACACAGAAATGTCCAACTACTTTTGGATTGCAGCCATGTCATCTGCAGGGCACTGTAGCAGAGTGCTGCTGGTTTATGGCCTCGCATAGTCTTAGATCTGTGTTTGTCTATGTGTGTGAGGGAGGTAAAAAAGGAGGCATGGAAGTATCCTTGGGTCAACACTGTACATATTTCCTAGTGGGAGTGGTGCTCATGCAGCTCAGCCTTCC
The DNA here is from genome assembly GCA_015106755.1 of Etia nguti. Lineage (NCBI taxonomy): Eukaryota > Metazoa > Chordata > Actinopteri > Cichliformes > Cichlidae > Etia > Etia nguti. Next base: position 64,769 of record VUQG01044445.1, read on the forward strand.
TGTGACCTGCATGCATCAAGTGCTGCCTAGCTTTGCCTGTCACCACCAGAGCTCTTCCACTCCCACCGGCATGGCCCGGTCCTGCCAAGGTTATGCTTGTCTCACGGCTTTATCCCATTTTTCTCACGCCTCGTTGTGACACATAATGGAAGATGCAAGACAGTTTTACTGTCCGTGGGTGAAACTTCATAGGAATCACTGCCATATGCCACGCATACACACACACTTACAGAGGGGAAAAGTTCAAATACTGTGGAGCTTCCACTCTTTTTTTTTTTTTCCTTCCCCCAGTCATCTCACTTTTAATCGCTTACTGGAGTCCAAGCACAAATCCCCAGAAACCCAACAGTGCTACCAAGAATCCACTTCTGTCCTTCAAATGCCCATTGCGCTTGAACGTCTCTTTTCTCCTGCTCCCCCGCTCCTCACAAAGACATTCCTCACTTCCCCTCTTTTATTTCTCTTTGGCTATTCTAAATAGCTGTTGCTGATTGAGCTACAGCTGAGATTGTTAAGTCAATGTAGTCATCAGTTAGGCCGCATTAGGGTATATTTTTTTTATTTCCCCCCACCGATCAGCCAGTCAAGTTGAATTTTTCTGTCAAGACAAAGCATACATGGTCTTAAAAGCAGCTGCCCTGAACAGAAGGAAGCCTGTTTAGCATTATAAGGGAGCATGACGTATTTTCTATTCTGGTAAAACCACTGATTATCAAATAATCAAGAATTAGTTTAGCTGATTTAAAAAAAAAAAAAAAAATTTTGGAAGCATTAAAAGGATAACATGCTGTCGTAGAAAACCCAGTAATGCCTAAAGATAAAACAGACAATCAGATTTGGCTGTCCTTCACAAATGTAGCTTTATAGATGTGGAGGAGGAAGATTAGCAAACGTTGAACATGAAAGGTGTCTGGATTGATTTTTATTTTTTTTTGTGCAAGCTGAGCATACAAGGGAATTAACTACTGCCTTCCATTCAGAAAGAACTGGCTCCAGCCATGTGTGTGTGGGAGGGAAGGCGGAGGCTGCCTGTATTTTCTATGAGTATTTTTGTCACGGGTCGATATGTTCATCACTGTATTTACATCATAATAGAGGCCATATATATATATATATAGATAGATAGATGACTTGTGATGGAAATAAAGAGAAGCCAGTGAGAGTATTGGAAAGATTTCTCTTTCATGTTTACGTGATGGGGATGGAATCACTGTGACTGTGTGATTCCCATGAAGAGATGACACATCTGTAGTGATCTATATGAGGAATGCCCCTTTTCTTTTTTCAGTAAACATAGAGATAAATAAGGATTTCCCTTTCTCCTCTAATTTGAAGTCAACACTAGGCTTCCTCGTTCCCATGGGGAACGTTTTATACTGCAGGAAAACAAAGATGCTGCATTTGAGAGGCAGTGATGGGAGCATGAAGAATAGAGAGAGCAGTTAACTCTCCTCCCCTCCCCCTTCCTGTGTGTCGTCAAACACTGTTCTCCCTACTTCAGTGTTTGATGTCACCAATGAGCTAACGAATCGTAGCACTTGGACTTCCCAGTTTTTCCTCCCTAGCTCCTCCTCTTTCCTTTAGCCTTTATATATATATCTCCCCCTCACTACGTTCTGCAGAGTGTACAATGTGCTACCAGAGAGCCGGCAGACAGTGTACAGAGAAACAGCAAGAGAGGGAGGCAGAGAAGAGGAAATTGTGAGTGGATTTCAGCGCTGATTTTAGAAGATTTCATCGGACATGCTTGAGCCATACCTGCTCAAGTCATTTCTTTGGTCTCGTATAGACCTCCTTCTCCTTCGTTTCCCTTTTTCCGCCTCTGTTTGTATCTTTCTGTCTCTCCAGGCCAGAGCTACCTACAAGTAGGATCCCAGAAGCCAACGCTGCTGATCCTGCAGGATACACCAGCCCACACGATCAGGATGGGCTGTACAACAGGCCATTTGGCTTGCCAACCACAGCCGCAGACAAACTCGGGGCAGGAGGGTCAATCGCTAGAAACTGGTGGGGGCAAAGTGCCCGAGGTGCTCTCCTCTCTCGAGCGTCTATCCCAGGCTACCGGAGGAATGGAGAAGTCCTGGTACCGCTGCATCTTTCCATTTGGAATCATCTCTTTAGTTATCGGTGTAGCAGGAACGGGAGTGACCTACACTTATAATGACCTGCCTCAGACTAAAGTGGTGTCAGTTGTGCTACTCATCATGGGTATTTTGCTGTTAATGATGGCAACTGCTTGTTGGACTGTCCACAAGAAGAAGAGAAGGAAAAAGAAAGAGGGGGGCTCATTCACGTCTGAGCAGTGTCCCCTGTGAGTGAACACAGGGGTATGATAGAGGAGCTTGAAAGCAGAGACATGCCTAGAGCTGGGAGCTCAAGGTTTGACCAGAAATTCTCCACTTCACCTCCCAATGCAACATCCCTCCATTCTCCGAAGTCACAAAGTTGAGCTCAAATCATGTTGGAGATAGCTTGGGTCAAGAAATCAGAGTCAAAGGACAGATACACATGATGCTGAAGATCTGTTTAGTCCGTGAGGTCTGCATCAGATTTTTTGGATTGGCAATGAGAGATCACCAGTGCCTCACACGCTCTTTTATCATCAGACAGCAGGTGTCTGGTGTCAAAACAACCTCCGAGGAGACGTGCAAAAATATGCATTGGACACTGCATGCATATTTACACACACTAACAGGCCTTTGATGACTTACGCACGAGCAGTTACAGCGGGCGCTCACACAGACACCTAACACGCTATGCAGAGCTGCTGCTGGAGTCAGTGCTGGCGTCACTAGGCACGTCAGTCACAGCATTCCTCGTATCAGGACAGGTGACTCTCCAAGAGGCCACAAACGGGCCAAAGACGGCAACCTGATACCCAGCCGAAAAAGCAGCACACCCACGTCAGCGGCCAACGTCATTCACTCGTCCTGTGACACTACAGCAATGTGTTGGGGGCTTTTTTTGCGCAATGGGAGAGTGGAACTTGAGTCCTGCTGGATCTTACTGGCATCTGTGTGGACGATCAGTTGGAGAGGGTAGAGGACCTGCTGGAGGAGTGCAAAGTGTTTGTGTGTGCTCAAATTAAGATCCAGGTCAACTGAGAGACTTTTGGAACTTGGTCTTCACAACGAAGGAAAAAGAGATTTGCACATATGGCCATGTCCATTGCACGCAAGAAGACATTTTAAGTAAAGCGAAATACCCTGAAAGACCTTTTGTAGCTTCCGCTTCACATTACAAAGGACTGGGGACCTGATTATGACTGACTTGATTGCCTTTCTCTTCAATAAGTGAGCATTTACACTCAGCGCTACTGTCGTTGTGGGACACCTCAACTCCACACAAGGGAGTCCAGGATTATTGAAGGACACTGCCCTAGGGGACATGCCACTGCAGGGACACTTTGACTGATCCTGCTCCCCTAGGGCCCCTCCCGTTTGGTGCCTTGAGCAACCACTCATGGAAAAAAGCTCTGCCACATTCCCCCACTCCAAGAGTTACCCCCCTTGCTTTCTCTCTTTACCCAACAGGACTCTTCAAATCTATTTCTCATTGCACATCGCCAGCTTCTGACTTAATCACACTCATTTTACCATTGTTGTATAGCCCGGGAGGTGTGTGGACAGACTCAAATTAAGACACACACTTACACGACAGCCTCACAGTCCGCAGACATTCATGCAGTCTTTATCTATCGGTGCCAAAGAAATTGGTTTATTAATTTTTTTCCCCCCCACTGTGGAAAAAATGTTGATTAAAAGTGAGTCGCAAAATCCTTTGTGAATCGTAAAATAGAATACAAGGCTGTTCTCTAGTGAAAACTGAGTAATGTGTAGACTCTAAGTGGCTCTGGGGTTTCCTTTTCCTTCACATTTTCTTTTAGAAAGAGTGAGTGAATGTAGCTGCGCTCAGCGCCACATCTGTGAATAGGTGCTTTCTCACAGGATGAGATAAACAATGGCATTTTACTCTGTCTTAATCATTCTCTTTTGTGTGACTGAATGTAACATGAGGTTCAAAACATAACTCCCGCAGGGAGTAAGTGCAATGTATACAATGTATAGAAATTTCAGAGAAGACAATTTGTCTCCACGTGAAGGACTTTAGTGGCACTTATTTACCCTTGAGAGCTACTATAGATCACTGCTGCATTGATTGTGTCCACTGGTTTAGTCAAGCTTGCTAAGGAAAATGTGTCCGTATAACCAGGGGTAACAGTTAACATCGAATGCCAATCCCACCGAGGACCTTTTGAAGGCCAACTTGCCAAATTCAAGGCTGCATTTGTCATCCTGCCCAACCTCAGCAGACATGCAAAGAGTCGGCCCCTTTTCTTTTGACGTGTTTTGCGGCTCAGCGTGCATTTAGATGTTGTCTTGTATGCTGATGAAGGAACTGAAATACCGTTAAGAGGTAATGGAGAAAAACAAGGAACCTGGGAAGTCATTCCTTTCACTACATGTGGCAGTGGGTAGCTGCCCCAGCAGTTAGATTAGGATCAGCCATCCTGAACAAGGCAGTAATATTGTCGAGGAATATGATGCATTACTGGAATCCATGGCGAGAATTTAAATTGAATAGGAGAGGAATAAGTCTTCTCTGAACCTTAGATCAGTGTGTTTGCGAACACCTGCACACTGCAAGCCTTTAAAATGTTTTTAAGGTAAATGTTAAGTGCAGAAAGTTCATAAAAGTATTTATGGGTGGGCCATTGTTTTAGTATCCTCTGAGCAAGACAAGTTAACAATTACATTACACGGGCTGTCTCACTTTGCTATCAGATCCGTTCACCCGGATTAGGGTTTGCTCTAACAATGATGGGCAGGAGCTGTGGAAAGATGTGGTGGACCTGTCACAGATGTGGAAGAGAACTATGTTTGGTGGCACAGAGAGGAAAAAAAGATGGTTATGGATCAGTTTACTGTGGGGAAACAGAGGATACCAAAAACAAGATAGGTGACGTGCATACGCTTATACTCTCACCTCTGTATAGTGCACATTATGTATGTAGTACACTTTGGCTGCATTGTTGTACTTGTTAATTTTAAAGCTATATCGTGCCAGTATATTGACACTAAACAAAAAAAAATGATGGAAGGTGACCAGAAATTGTTTCTTGTTTCTTGGAGATGTGAAGTGATTTCCCTTCTGCCTTCTGAAAGATTAAAGGGAAAACCTACCTCTCTCTGCTGCGGGGAAAAATGTCCCTCTCCCAGAAGACAGCCACGCTGTCAGCCTATGCTGTTTGTCACTCCGGCGAGTGACACAAAATACGTTGGTTTGTGTGCCCACTAATATTTGGTGCTGTATATACAATTATTTTTCTATTTGTACTGTATATTTCTACTCATATGTAAATTTGAATTGTTCATGTAAGCACTGTATTAAACAAATGTCACATAAGCACCTTTGTTTGTGATAGCCTAAAGGTTAAAAAAAGAAAAAAACAAACCCTTATGCATTCATTGTATGTCTTTGTACTTGTTTGCTTTGGAAAATTATTCAGAATAGTGTGAACCGTTGCGGCATTCAACTCTGTCCTGGTGAATCTAGAAGAATCTCTGACAGGGCTAAAAATACAGAAGACAAGTGGAGAGTGGACAGTGGATACAGAGTAGACCAACATTGTTTTGGCTCTATTTTGAACAGTGTGAACAATAATTAAGAACGTCATTCTGCTTTTTCACAAAACACAAAACCTGTCTTTGGTTGACGGCCTTTGCTTGAAATTTCGATGCTGTATTTAGACGCCCTGCCATGTGCTGCCCTGCCAGCTAGGATGACTTGTTCAGATACCCGGGGATGAGGAATCTGGTTGTTAAGAAAACAGACTGGCCAACATCAATCAGAATAAATGACACCACCTACTGGCAGTAGAATAAAATAGGCCAAGTACTCTCACTTGTTTTTTAAGTCACAGTTCTACAGGAGTTAATTTTATATTTCTGGATATAAATATATTTCATCATAATTAAATTACAGCTGGGAAAGCGTGGGTGTGGAGGGAACAGTGTTTAGGTCTTGATAAAAGGGTGGGTAGGCCAGTGGGGGGCAAAGTGCAGACGAGGTGGAAGTGGTCAGCTGGATTGCTAGGGTCAGCACGGATTACAGGAAACCAGACGGAAGCAAGTCATCCGACTCTTTTTATCCAGAACTTGGCCTCAAACCAAAACATTCAGCACTATTTCGCTCCTTATCAGACTTTGAATTATACAAAACTCAGTTTAATACACACAAAACAGAAAAAAGCAACAGGCAGCACAATTTGACACAGTAAAGTCGGGATTGGAGTCATCTGGTGTCCGATGACTTTATTTATACTTTATTCAAATTTTGGATCAACACCATCTGTTCAAAAGACAGATCCGGGTGTATTTAATTAGCCAGTGACTAAGGCTGGTTCCACATAATACCTTTGTCGCAGGATGGAGTTACATTTCAATTCATCTCCAGATATTATGGGAGCTGTTTTAGAGACAGTTGTAGATGAAATTACACATGCCTGGCCAGACGGTCAGATTAAATCACAAGCAAAATAACATTAAGCTGCAGTCTGTGTGTAGCTATTGCAACAGAAACAAATGTGATGAGAAGGCATTGGACTTAATCACTCAGAGACTTGAGAATACTTTAATAATCCAACAGTGACACAAACTAAATGCTGGTTCTTAATTTTAGGTATTTCTGTATGGGCATCAGTAACACTGGAAATTACAAACAGATAGTAGCAATCTTTTTCTCATCAATAAAGCTTGCAAATTAAGTCAGTGAAATGTGAAGTCATCTCCCATTTACTTCCCATATATAAACAAACTGTTTTACTACCAATAAAAATGACAGATCTTGCAGTTTTCTGAGCACACTGAACGTGGTTATTTAGCTTTAATTATTTTTGTTAAGGTTCAAAGCACCACCGGATCTCCTCTCCCTCGCTCTTCCTGGTTACTTTGTGTTTTACTGAGAAAATGGTTAAGATTACTCCGAGTTTCTATGGAAACTGTTGCGTCTAGTTGAGGATCTTACAGCCCCTGCCCTCTCTGAGGTCACTCTGTTACAAGATAATTTGATCATCCTGCACCTCCAGTTTTAAATAGCCTAAGAATGAGCAAATGAGCAATTTAAACACTTGTAAGCTCATGATTATAGAAGAAGAATGCCAAGATTTAATGCTTTTGTGAATTACATAAAAGTTTCATGTAAACTTATTGAGGCATTTTCCTTTTTTCTTTTTTCTTTTTTTAAAGGAAACTACTGAGTGGAAGAGGCAATGTTGAGCACTGACTATTGTTAGTGATGATTAGATTGGATGAGCAGGTGATGTGTGGATCAATAGAGAGCCTGAAAGGAACACATGATTACTCTTGGGAGGTTACGCTGCTCCCTTAAGACCTTTTTCAAAAAGACAAGCAATGAAGAGATACTATTGAACTGAGAGAGTATAGCCAATAACAGTGGGGATCAGACACAATGGTCATAATCATGGTGTCATCTAATTAAAGGCAGCTGCTTCAGAAGCTGAACCAATCAGTAATTTATTTTAGTTACATCTCTGCTTTAGCAAACATATATTATCATATGACAAACTCTCAGTCATTTTAAAACACTGATAAAAGCCTGCTTATTCTTGCTGAGTAGGGTATTGTGGTTTTTTTTTTTATACAGTCAGTCTTATTTATGTCTATTGAGATTTATCTGATGATGTTTTATTGAGTTTATTGTGTATATTAGTGGATTTATTAGTGAGTTGGGTTAATGTTAATTATATAATATTTTGCAAAACCTATACACCTATATATACCCATACATTTTGGTCAGCTGAGGTTTTTTAATTTTGTATAAAAATCAACTTGGCACCTTCTGTCATTTCTAAAATTTTACATATCAGGATGTAAAGAAATATCTAGCCCTTATATATATATATATATATATATAGTTGTTTTAATAAGTAAGTAAATAAGTAAATAAGTAAAACTTCGAATAAAGACCTATCACTAACAATAAATTTTGGAGGAGGTACTGACATCCTTCAAAGCTGATGCTACGCACCTGTCCCTTTAAACACCGTACCTTTAAAAAATATTCTCTATCCAACTACATTTCCCACAGTCCACTGCTAAAAGGTGGTTCGGTGGGCATTCTTCATAATCAGGTCAGCCAATTATATACCTTCACTAGCGAGCGCGTACTTCGAAATGTCGTTACGTTCTCCAATGAGCGTTTGATATTTTACAGTTTATACCGTCTGACCAATCGTCGCGAGCGTTCTTTGCGCTGACCAATCAAATGGCTATTATGTTGAACAAAGGCATCATCAGTGAGCACCAATCAGATTGAACGTATAGTTTAAACGGTGAGCGCGGGCGGTCCTAGAGTATCTTTTGGGGCGGGTCCAATAAGTGAGGACGCATGCTTCGATTTGAATTCAGGCAATAGTTAACAACTTACGGAGACATTAGTTAACTATCACAGCAAAACAGACACAGGAAACAACACTGTAACGCTGCCTATTTCGTTTTCTAGTAATTAGTGTGAACATTTGAATGTGAGTAACATTAGCTAACATCGCCCCGTATTTAAATCGCTACTTAAGAGTTTCATCTACAGTAAGACATAACTGCTTGAGGAGAGATCTCTTTACTTGCAATGAAAGCAGGCGGTAAGTACTTTTTTCCAACTTGTTCTTGCTAACACCGATATATGGGAATCACCATAATTTGCAACAAGTGTTTGCGGTCTTACTTCAGATCACTGAAGTTTGACACAGTTAGCATTGGTGATTAGCTGCTGCTCACCACAAACGTTAACTGGTGTAGCCTCCGGGAAGTAATGGTAAATCATATTGGCAATATATCTATAGAGGTAAAACGTCTCTCCTGTTGACTTTGTGAGAATTTTGTCGTCATTGAAAAATAAATACTAGCGTTAGACTAGTTTGAATTTGAAACCTAATTGAAACTCATCGTTACTGCCGTGGAACTACAGGAGGGAAATTTGGGCGCTCATCGAGTTTGACTTTCCTCCTTCAGCTGCTCAGTTCACCGCCGTTAGATTTTTAACATCTGAAGGAAAAAAAATCATTAGCTTTTTATGTGTTTTAATACTTTTAAGGTGATGATCTCTCCATTAATTGAAACATTTTCCCACTCACTCACAGAGGGTTTGAGTAGACCACCCGTAGATGCCTTACGTTAGTAGTTTTGAATGTGGAGCCATGCAACCTTCATCTTGGAGTGCATCACTGTATGTCTAACTCAACTTGACCGGCTTCCAATGAAAGGCAAATATTAGTTTGTCATTAATGTGATAATTAGTTAGCCAGTCTTGCACTTAGGTGTGAAATTTTGGGTGATTTGTGATTTTGATTGTGTACACTTAAAGCGTTCCTCCCAGTGCTGTTGCCTGCAGGGTGAATATGGGAAAGATGCTGAAGTGTTCAAAACATTTGTCGTGTTAAAAGTGTATAATATATTCAATTCCTCTTTGTTTTTTCTTTCAGTTGTCCACTGCCGTTGTTCAAAATGCTACTCGGTTCCAGCACGGAAGCGGGTACGTAAGCGATCTTCTGGGATCACCTTGCTGTCTCTTCCTGAGGAGGTTCTTCTCTGTGTGCTCCAGTGTCTCTCTGCAGAAGATCTCCTGTCTATCCGAGCTGTGAGTAAAAGTGCACACTCTGACACAGCTAAACTCTATCACCTGAGATTTCTCTTCAGCTGAGGTTCTAATTATTTTTCTTATTTATTTTTTGAAATGCCTGTTTCAGGTTCACTCTCAGCTGCGGGACATTGTTGACAACCACTCTAGTGTTTGGGCCAGGGTCAGTTTCAGAGACACGTGGCCATCCCCAAACACATTATGGCTTTTCGAAAGGTACACCACCTACTGTCAAAAGTGTATTTATATATATGTTGTTTGTCAGTTTGAGTCTTTACTTTAAATTTTGTCTTCCTTTAGAGCTGCTGACAAAGGGAATTTTGAAGCTGCTGTGAAGCTTGGAATAGCATATTTATACAATGAAGGACGTAAGTTGTTGGTTGGTTCATGTAAGAGGTTAAATAAGGAGTCATATATAAACACAGGCAACATAAAGCCCTTTAAATAATTGAACTAATTGATTAAAAGTGTGCATCCTCTCTCGCCTCCAGCATTGTTAAGTGACGAGGGCCGAGCAGATGTGTGTGGTCGAAAGGCTTCCCACTTCTTCAGCCTCGCAGAGAGCCTGCGCTCCCTCACAGCAGATCCCTTCATCTGGGTGTTCATCCGTCCGCCGTGGTCGCCCACCGGCAGCTGCTGCAAGGCCGTGGTGTTCGATCACCTCAAGGCTGAGTGCGCTAACAACATGGTAGGCTCAGAGTTCCTGTTT
>VUQG01044446.1:0-18791 GCA_015106755.1 Etia nguti
ACTTATTGGTAATGTCACAAGAAAAACAATGGTGTGCTTGGTTTTAACGTAACTTTATACAGATACTGGATGCCTGTGCTGGCATTTCTCCTGCGGTGTTGCTATCAGTGTGTGAAAAGTGGGAGAAGAGGGTTGCATTGACAATCCAACACAACGGGCAGCACATTGAACACATTTCATAAGTGGTCAGAAACTTGTAAATAACTCATGAAAGAATAAAGTTACGTTGAAACCAAGCACACCATTGTTTTTCTTGTGACATTACCAATAAGTTTGATGTGTCACATGGCCCTCTTCCTATTGAAAAAACAAAAGTTGTATCCAAGATGGCCGACTTCTAAATGGCCACCATGGTCACCACCCATCTTGGGGAGTTTGCCCCCTCACATATACTAATGTGCCACAAACAGGACTTTAATATCACCAACCATTCCCACGTTATTACGGTGTATCCATATAAATGGCCCACCCTGTATTATAGGCTTCACCTATTTCCACTTCTCTCATTAGCTTTTGCAAATATTGGCCCAGTCTCCCCTTGTCCTTTGTTGAGTCATCCCACATAGCTGTGTTCCTTGATCGCGTTTTTGCAGTTTGTTTCTTGGATATTCGACTTTGTCATGACCTGCACTATCAGCATCAGACTGTCCTGCGTTTGGGGCCGCACATTAATCCATCACTCCCACGGCTGTAAATACAACAGTGTTGCAATGTTGACTGTCAAATTTTCTTTTGACCTGACTTTTAACTGAAACTAGTGTTTTCCACATAATTATTTTTCACAGCCGTATGTGTCTAAATGTGTATAGAAAGCATATACTTGTTTAAACTGCATCCCATGTGTGCATATATGTTTATTGCTCAGTGTATGTGCAAGCCTCTACACTGCATGTGCAAATGTGGTCTGTGTGAATGAATTGGAGATCTGAGCTTGTGGACAGTATGGACAAAAAACCCCTGAAGTCTCATGGAAGCTTAAAACTGACATCACTGCCTTTGGCTGCACACATGCACATATCCCCCCTGTAAACTCTTTTCTCCAACGTCTATAAATTATTCACCAAGCCTCGATTGACAGGACAGAGATCCTAATGAGAAAAATGTTGCAGGGAGACACTCAGCCGTGTCATTGCGTCCACATGAGCATGTGTAAAGCGTAAATAGGCACCATGTCTTTGCATATGTAGAGGGTGTGTGCTCAAATGTGTACGGAGAAATTAATTAGCACTGGACCTGCTGGACAAGAGAAATGATTAAAACTCTGTGTAATCAAGGCAGGGCGGGAAAGAAGAAATTCACCCAGTTCTTCCGCACTTCCTCAGATTTACTGATACATGAGCAAACACATATTCTGCCTTCTTCTTTCACCTTATATGTGTGCTAACTTACATTTTTCCCCATGTCAAGAATGCGTTGGGCTGCAGTATCTTTCATAGGAGAGTCACAGGAAAAAGGTATATGTTTATCTATATCTAGCAGACATTAGATGTGTATAAGTGGCACTGTCGTAAAAATACACCTGTTTTCGAAAGCGTTAAACTTTTTTCGTTTGTATTCCAACCTCTTGGCTGCTAGCAGTCTTTCAGTGGGACACAGCAAAGCAAACAGACAGAAGAGCAGATGACACAGATACCTTGAAGTTTCTGTCTCCCCTACCTGTCGAATTTCTCCTTCTCCTCCCAACAACCCCCACAACACCTCTCCCTGTCTCTCTCCCTCTGTTACCTTGGAGTCTGGCCGTCATGCTCCTGTGGCTCCACTCTAAAGGTTACGCTGTGTACCCACCGTCACTGCCTGTCACTCCCCCACCACCAGCAGCTACACACACACACACACATACACAAACACACACACACTCCATCAGTCCCAAGTCCTGTCAAAGAAATACTGTCCGTAGAATCACCAACGTATCTACAGTTTGCCTTTGCAGAGAGAACGTGGTGGCAAATAGAAATCTCCTCCAAACAGCTCCTAACAGCACTGGTGATGAAGTGTGTTTGTTAATGTCTGGTGCATGTGTGACAGTCACACACACACACAGAAAGGCAGAAGAAATGTACATGTAAAAAAGCGATTGTCGGTGTTTGTGTGGAGTCACTTCACCGCGGCATGTGGAATTGAAATGCTGCTCACTCAGAATTCAACAGGGTCCTCTGTCTCTCACAAAGATGAATCCTCTGCAAAATGAGATAAAGAAAGAATCTAAGATGAGTGCAGAGTACTCTGCGTTGTTGCAACACTGATGGCAGGATATAGTTTTAACAAAATGCCTGGAAGTTTACTGTAAAATTTAAGAAATGCATGACTTTGTTGAAGACTTTCTGTAATATTACATGTAGAGTTGTAATCATGGCGTCAAGTATAGATGATCTGCATTTCTCTCTTATTTTTCTAGATGTTCAGAAATTCCTCCACAGTTGGTGACGTAGTTGGTGCAGGAAAGGAATTTAACTACAAAATGACTTTACTTTTATGCAAGAATACAATATATATTGGCAACCATTTGAGTGGAGTCCCCTATTGCAAATCACACAGACTAAGAGCACCAACATGGTTTCTTCATGGGTGCAGTGCACAGCCTAGAGACAGCTTTGTCAAAAGTCATCTACATATTTTATCCGCTTACTGCCACCAGGGCGCAGTATCACGAACAAGCAGTCTGTTAGCTACGCTTGCTTGTGCTGTTATAGCATACGAAGGTCTACATTGAAACAAAGTGTTAAAAACAATAAAAAGTAAGTAAATAAAGCAGGTAAAAGTGTCCAGTAAAGCCACTAGCTATGCTTTACTTTTTGATTTTTGGTGTGTCTGCACATTTCTCTTGTTTTCCAACCAATCACCACTCATAGCATTATCTACGTTGAGCTATGTGAGGTTGTATTGTTGAAGGGCTGTACAGAAGCATGATTGCATAGGTTGAAAATCCTTCTCTGTAGTCTCTGCATAGGAACTTTATGGTACGCAAATAGAGCCAACAAATGAAGCATGACTTCAAACCAATGCAAGTTTGAATTGCATTTTTGATTTACTGCTGCAGAAAGAAATGCATTGACAGCTATGACTCAAATATTAGCATCCTGTCTGTTAACTGCTTCAAAGAATAGTAGCTACATGTACATCACTTCTACATCTGCATGCATATCATATAAATGCACACGAAGACCATATGTACACTAGAATGGAGCTGTTTTAATTTGTTATTAGCTATTTAGTGACACTTTGAACTTTCAGTGTAATCATGCTGACCTCACACACCTGGCACACGCACAGTTTGAAGAGCTAAAATAGAAATACAGCTGCTTGGTGTGGTGTCTCAGGGAAGTTCTCTGTTGTTTAAACAATACACATTGTTTATTCATATATATCTGTCTCTCCTAACTTTTCCTCTCATCATTCTACCCCCCTTCTGTCTCTCCTTCATTCCTCCTCTCTGTGGGCCATCCGTGGAGCGTTCAAGCGCTCTGGCGACATGCATCGCTGAGTTCTCAACATCTTGTCTCGTCACGGCAATTACACACACACACACTCGCACACTTACACACATTTAACATACTCAGTACACTCAAAATATATTTCAAAGAGTCTTTTATTTTGAGCGCTACAATATATTCTTGAAAGTCATAAGATAAAAAAATAACATGTTTCGGGTGATTTATAATGAGAAAAACTGCTTGTATCTCAATTGGATCCACCGTTTTGATTCAAGAAAAGACAACTGCACACTGCCTCACGCTAACGGGACGTATAGTGAAATTCAGGAGTGAAATATGGAGGGAGTGAGCAGGTGGTCCGAGAGGTCAGGGCAGGGATCAGTCACTGACCCTCTCCACACTACTGCAAAAGGATAAGGGTTAATTAACAGCAGACTTTAATCGCCTCTGATGAATGATTCATAGCTTCCTAGTCTATAACCAGTATTTAAAACACATGGACAGAGGCAGAGCCAGCATGAATTATTCAGGTCTAATGGTAGCCTACCCAACCCCACATTTCACTCACACTGAGCGCAGACAGAGCTGAATTTCAGTCTGTGGGCATCTAGCTAGCGTGTTGATAAAGAGTTTACAATCAGTTGACCACAGATTTGCACTGAATAATCTGACAAAATCTGAGGTTAAAAGGTTTAAAGTGATAATGATAAGGCGATTTCCTGAAATGAAATTATTTTTCAAAAAAAGAGGCAACATAAGAAACAAAGAGAAATCTTGGAAGATGGCTGCAGAACAAAGATAGATGAACAGAAGAGGGGGGGGGGGCTGAGATTTACTGTCTCGGCTGTGAATGCAGCAAATAATAAGTCACCAGCTAAGCAGCTTTGATATATTCTTAAAATCCATGGCTGTCTTGTCTTTGCTCTTTCAATAGGTCATTTAGCCCCTACCCCTTCATCTACTCCTGCAATAAACTGGTTCACAGGAAGCTATAGGTATAGCTATAACTAGGGCAAAACGCAATGAATATGAACAAACAAGAGTTAGCCGATGCTATGCATCTTCATTTCAGTAAAATTCTTAACCTGCATCCCCAACCTGTCAGACATTTGGGGTAAGGGGCGTTTTACAGCCTTGTAAAATTTTACATTATGTCTTTTTTTTTTAACAAGCATTAGGCCAAATATATATGTGTGAAAAACGAAATACACTTTTACTATTTCCACTGGAATTAAGATAGTAAGTAGCACCAATTGCACTTGATTAACTGATCAACATAAAGCATGTCTATGAAAGCTTTGTGAGTTTGCTGGTTTGGTGCATTATGTGCAGGTACAGTATTTGTTAACACAATGCCAGGGAGGAGCGATATAAGCAGTTATCTTAGAGAAGCAACTGTTGCTGCTTCTCTAAGGTCTGTGGAGGGTTAAACAATTTGAAATCCATCATTCGGCAGCGAGACAGATTACTCACAAGTGCAAAACATTCAAGACAGATGCCGATCTTTCCCCGAGTGAACGTTCCAGCAAATTCACCCCAAAGTCAGACTGTGCAGTGTTCAGAGAAACTGCAAAAATCCAAGAGCTACATCTCAGACTCTACATTCCTCAGTTAAAGACGGGAAAGTATGGCTTGTTTGGAAGGTAGAAGGCTGCATCTCTTTAAAAAGAATACTTGCAGCTTGGCTTGGGCTTGCAAAGTTGCATCAGAACAAACCACAAGACTTCTGGAGCAATGTCCCTTGGAATGACAAGACCAGATTGGGGATGTTTGGCAAAAACCAAGCATTATATTGGAACAAACACCTCATACCAAGTGTCAAACACAGTGATGGATGGGTGATGATTTGGGCACCTTGTGCTCATTGAATGAACTCTTCTGTAAACCCAAGTATTCTAGAGTCAAATATGAGGCCATCTGCCTGACAGCCAAAGGTTGACCAAAACTGGGTCATGCAACAGGACAGTGAACCTAAACACAGCAGCAAATCTACAATAGAATGGCTGAAAAAGAAAAGAAACAAATGTACTGTTTATAAGATTGGGGAAACCTGCAGTCAGCTGAGACTGAAGAAGTCACTTGGATGAGTGACGAAACGTTTCTCCCACTGAAAACGCTTCGTCCAGATGAACAGAATCAACCTTTTGGGATTTACTTACCTGGATGATTGAGCACGCATCAAGAGAAGAGAAACAAAGTATTGCAGTCGTCCATTCAAAGTCCACTCCTCAACATGTGTGAAATGTTGTGACCGTAAGAGAGCTGTGCATAATGATGAACTGAAACAAAAAGTGGATGAACTGAAGTGAAGTGGATGATGTGAGAGATACATAAAGAAAAATAAGAAAATAAATAATAATTCTAATAAATAACATGTTCGAAGAGGAAGAGGCAAAAGCAGTTTTTAATCCTACCCCTAATATTAATCACTTTTACTTTCTCTTTATAGCCTTTTTGCCACATATATTTATTTATGACTGTGAACAACAACTGTGAAATATCCTAAAGTATTATTTATCGTGGACACAGTTTTAAAAAAAAAAGGTCATTTAGGGTTTTCTTTTTGGGAGAATATTTAAAATTAAGAAATATACTTCGACTAAATCTCTCTTTATTTTTCTCAGTGTGATTTAAAGTTGAACCTAGACTAAGTGGAATAAGTAGACTATGTCTAAATGGTTCTTTAATCATCTTTAATAATCTGTAAAAGAACTGCAACTCTAAACATTTTACTCTGCATATGTTACCACTGTTCTTTGTGAGTTCGACTCAAATGGAAATGTTTAACTTTGAAATTTGAACACTACATTTTTTTTCTGCACATAGCTTTACGGCTGTCTTGTTAGTTCAGTTTTATTATTCAAGTTCAAGCCAAGCTCAATCAAACATATCTTTAAACAATCCAAGGCCTCATGACCACATGCTGCATTTTTATTATTTAATATGGGAAGAAAAAGAACGTAGAACACGATATTTTGACTTAACAAGCTGCCGGCGTATGCCCTGGAGGTACTTACTAACAAAGTGTCTGGAAAGCTGAAGTGAAAAAGCTGTGCATATGAAACAGAAGAAAGGATGCTGCATCCGAACCACACATATGCTAAAGCTGATGACTTATAGGGGACAGGTATACAAGCAACTTCTTAATCAGGTGTCCAGAATGAGCAGAAAACACATAGACACTGATTAGTAGAGAAGAGAGGCATAATAGAATAAAAACACTCATTCAATGCACTTTTAAACTGTGAAGATAGGGGTAAATGCTGCAGAGGGAGGAAGGCTTCTCTGGACTTTGTACATTCATTTAGAGCTAAGATTAGACTAGAGAGGCTAGTTGCCCTTCTAGACACGATATGTGCTAATGGGGACACAAATGTACTCATCTCTTTTTCTTTTCTTTTCTCACAATGATTTCTTTTTATGTCACATCTCATTTCTCCTTTTTGGCTTTTGGTTTTATTCTCCTGTGCCCCCACATCTTTGTTTGTCAGGATTGCGGTGTCTTCAGGGTTTTTTCTTTCTTTCTCAAAAGCCAAGTGTGTATTCAGAAATGAAGCAGTGACATCTGTTTGTCCGGGTTATTAATTCAGTGTGTCAATCAGTCCATTAAAAATGCCTTACTAAAACCTTGTCTACAGTAAAATGCACCATTAGACAGCTAATAAAAATATGTGAAGACTCATTAGCATCAACTGAAAAGATCAATAACCCATTGTGAACTCTTAGGAGGCATTCACTCCCAAAGTTTCGACATGAAAAAAGCACAATTAGGCTCCTCTTCTTTTTAAGAAAATCTGAATCCCCAAAGCCGCAGCAGTGCCCATTTGCTGCACAAGTTTTTCTCTCCATCTGACAGAGAAAAATGAAGAGTTTTGGTTTACCTACCCAGCCAAGCACAGCCTAAATGAAATGTCATTATAACCACAAGATAAAAACAAATGAGGCCAGCAATACTGTGGTGTGAGGAGAGATCAAGAACAAGAGAGTGCTGGAGGTAAAGCTTGAAATGAGGGAGAACGGGTGAGACTGTGTAGGAGGAAAATAGAAATAGTGTGGGGTGGAGGGTAATGGTGGTGGTGGTGGTGGGGGTGAGGGGGGGATTTGTTACAGTAATTGTGTCCAGAGCACTTGTTTACCCAGGAGCGAAGACAGGTAGAGGCATTAGATGAAGGACACAGATGGATACATCACTGTGAGAGAGACAGATTATGGGATGGATGGCTTTTCAGTTAGACTGCACATTTACTCCAAAAGAAGGAAGATGGATGACCATTTAGTCTTAGTGTACGGTGCTGATTCTTATTTAGACTTTTAATAGTCTACGTAAAATAATGTCTAGCCTAATGAAATGTACAGAATCAGATATTGTTGGAATAAAGTCATGCAGTGTCCTAAACATAAAATCCATAATTGAGCAAAGCATCAAGAATCCAGGAAAGACCATGTGTGGAAACAAAGAGAGGGGGAACGGTACAATACACAAAAGAAACCAACAAAAAAAACTGACGCAAGACAGAGGCTATAAATACACAGAAGGTAACGAGGGTGGGGAAAATAGGAAAGAAACTAAACACAGCTGAAAACAATCAAGATAATGAGGCATATAACTAGAAATAAAACTAGACAACTAACTAACAAAGTACAACAGGAAGCGAAACGTAACTAAAACTAACTCACTGAAAAAAGAGTGGGAGCAACAAAAGAGTCTGTGCAGGGGCATGAAGGTGGGAAGAGTTCAGGGGCTGGAAGAGACAGACCAGGGCCAACCTGGGGGAAAGCAGAGTTAAGGGAGAGTTTGTGGGATCGGCCAGAATACAGAAAACAACTAACATTAAGTAAAACAGGAAGTGAATCAAAACGAAAAGTGATGCACTGAACACAGGTGAGCTTTAAAGAAGGAAAAACACAAGATGATAAATGAAGGAAACCAGTAAATTTAATAAATGCAAATCAAAACATCAAACAAATTTAAAAAATGTAAACTAAAGAGTTAAAGAAAGGAGCTAAAGAACTAAACTAGAATAAAAAACTTTACAGACATAAACTAAGAACTAACCTAGTAGACAGCCTAAATGACAGAATGACATATACAAAGGACACAATAGAAGAGTAATAAGTCAAATACAAGAAACCAAAAAGTAACTAGCACTCAAAAAGAAACAAGAACCTTGTTGAAGTATAAATGAAACCAAATGTAAAGAATGAAACTCTACAATAGTCAAAACCATTGTGACAATATTTAGCTTGATTTTGTCTGATTTTAGATCTGGATTAACCAATCAGTTCACTTCAGTTTTAAATTAATATTTTATGTGAAATCAATTCATAATTCCATAATTAATCTTTTGAAATTCCATCTCCAGGAGCATTTTTAATGTTCCTAGACAGTTTTAAAATTTAAACCATGTAAAAGGAGCCTAAATTTGCAGTTAATGTGGGTGATGACCCCTTCCAGTCTCCCTGTTTACCTCTTACTTTCCCCTGGTTTTGTGTTGGAGTTGTTACTTAAAAGGATGTGTTACTAACCCTCTCTTCTCTCCAGCAGGCACATGTTTGCTCTTGGTTTTGTTTGCTTTTTGTTTAACCTCATTTCTTGCAGACATCTCCACTTTACTTGCGATACCACAATATGATATAGCCATTCAACTTTTTAGTAAGCTTAATTTAATTCAGCTTTAGGTTATTCAACCTCCATTATCTGTGTGGTCTCCTTGTTTTGTGGGAATTCTTGACAATGTCTCAAACCTATAGAGGCAAAAATAAAAGCTCAACAATAGCCCATAAAAGAATGAGTATTATACTGTAGCATTAAATAAATCCAAATTTAAAAGTTACCTTGGTTTTAATAACGCTGTCTGGCAGTTTACTATACTACATTCAATTATAATACACAAGCAACACAAACAGGACTCTAATCTTTAATATGGTGTCATATTGGCACCCATGCACTCATACTTGAGGGGTGATTGTAATGTAAACCATAACACCCAAAATCCATCCATCCATGCATCCATCTTCTTCATAAATAACACAGACAAATATATGTAACGTTCTTTAAGTCATTTAAAAAAATCAAAAAGTGAAACTTTCAGTTTGCTTTTGCAGCTGCTGTAGTAGATGCTGCGAAATATCTGTGAGTAGAGATGGGCAGATCGATGCAAATACCGATTCTATCGATGCCAACACTGGTATCAGATCGATACTAGCGTGATAGGGAAAAAAAACTCTGAATTTAGTATGTAGCCCCCTGAATTGTGTTAAATAAATGAAAAATTAAATAAAATGAAAAAAAAAAAATACAAATCAAATCCGCAGTATAAAAAATGTCAGTGTTAGCTGATAGTGTTGAGTGTCACATTTTTTTTTTTTAATAGCCTATAGCACTTCAAACAACAGAAGCTGACCCAAAGTCCTTTAAGTACAGCCACATTTATATTCCAGGTCTCCAAATAACAACAGAAAAAAAGTCTCAAAATACATGAAAAGCTGAAAAGTGTGTTTTATTGTGTTAACTCATTATTTTTGGAAAGTAAAAATCACAGTGATTAAGTGGTCGTTAAAATGTGTTTAAGATTTACTAATTGATAATGATTGATCTCATAAATTATGACACACGCTCTCTCCTATATAAGTATCGGTATATGCAATGTAAAATTTGCACTATTGCATAACACTACCAGTGAGAGAAATGCTGAATAGAAATGAAAAAAAAAACCCGGTGCCACAAGGGTACGGCTATCAGTGCTCTGCGTTGTTAGAAATCCTTCAGAAATTAAAATACCTATGAAGCTCTTTTTATGTGAAAATTAAAGAATGATGCTGAAAACGTGTTGGGTTTATTCACGGACCAATTCAGGATCATGTGACACACAAAAAAAACCCCATTAAAACACATAAAAACACATTAAAGTAACAGATTTCAGTCTCATTTTCTCCCTAATTTAAATGTATTTTTGTATAAAACTCACTTGGATATATTGTATTAAAACCAATCCAGCTGATCCTGATAACACTGAGGTCATCTTTATAATTTATGTTTCAGCGTAGATGAAAATGTTCTATTGAGGCAATTCAATTTAGAAATACAACATGAAAATGAACTAACATGAAAATCTGATGTTTTACTGTACATGTAATCACACAAAGCCTCTGGAGCGAAATTATGTGTGCATTGTGCGTGTGTGTGTGTGTGGCTGTGTCTATTAGAGAGCATTGTCCAGTATTTTAGACAGCCCTGTCATGTTCATGTCGCAGCAGCAGGGTATAGGAGGTGTTCTTGTCTCTGAGTGATGCGATGGCATGAACAGCATGGTTTAAGAGCTAAAAGAAGGTCATCGATGTCTCGCTTCACTATCTCTCCCTCCTTTTCTCTCCTCTCTCTGTTGCCCCTGTCATCCCTACTGGATGATCCCTCGTGCTCTCTTCCAACCCGGCTGTCTTTCTGTCCTTCGTCACGGGTTGCTGTGTTCCATTTCTTTCTTTCTTTCTTTTTTTTTGCAGTATTGCATCCTGCTCCTTGTTTAACTTCACTGCTCTGAACTGATTTTATTTTTTCTACATTCACGGTCCATGGAGGGAAGTATTTGTAAACTGAAAAAGTAAGAATTGTGAGGTACCTTCAGTGCAGCGAAAGACAAGGGCCCCAGACCAGACCAGGTTTGCCACCGTATCCCTGAGAAGAATAAGACGTGCATGGAGCGGCCAGATCCATCTCACTAAGAAAGGCTGTGACCTGCTTACACAGTTGCTAAATTATTTCAGCATTTCTTGTGGTAGTGAGAGAGTGTGGCAATTTGGTTGGTTTAAATGAATGGCTGACTGTTTTCAGCACTACTATCTAAGGTGACTGAAGGCTGCATCAGCTCGCAGGTTCTCACAGATAAATTCCATTATATCACCTCTGGTCATCTTAGTACACAGATCCCCATCTTTATACTGCGACTGCAACTATGCAGCAGAGGACTGGGTGTGCAGTTGGCTTATCTGAAATAACATGGGAAGCCAATGTACTGAAATGAATGTGACCTTACAAATGTTCATAAACACAGGCACAGCCAACCGCTCTCACTTTCACAGCATGAAATACCTCTGTTTTACTTAATACTTCAAAGTTGCTGAGCGGGACACAGCAGTGGTCTTTTATGTATTTAGTGATGTGTGCTGATTGGCCTTTTGGCAGCAATAGCAACACTTGTGTCACCCCTAGTTTGTCCATTGTCCAAATACACTCCTTGGCCACTTTGTTAGACACACCTGCTTTCGCCTTATTCGTGTCACACGTCAGAGGAGAATAGCCAAGCTGCTTCCAGCTGATCAGGCAACAGTAACTCAAGTAACCACTCTTAATAACACCACTCTTAATGACACAAGGTATGCAGCGGAAGCCTCACCTCTGAAAGCACAACATGCTGAATTACTGGTGTTGTATACAGAAATAAAACATGAGTATTTAGTTGAACCAACAAGTAGTTTTAGTGCTGACAAGAACAACATGGCAGTATCTGATGCTGTTTGATGAAAACAGGTTGGAACGACAAACATTGGGCTACATGCTAATACTTCTTGGAAACATTTCCCCAGTGGCAATGTTTTTATGTGGAGTGTAGTATTAGTTTAGCACATTAGCATGCCGCATTCAGATCTCAGTGTTTCTCCTTCATATCACTGGCATCTCTATGCAGTAGTGTCATAGCTTTCCTTTGGTTATCATGATTCTAAAAAAATACTTTACTTAAATATGAATGCAACATTTGCAAATGCACTAGACTGTAGTTTCTATTTGTTTTCTCCCTACAGCTTGTTTTCAGATATTTGCAGAAAGGAAGCCTGCTTCCAGTACCTCTTTTCTGTAAACAGCACAAGTATGAAACCTGCTAACACATATTGTGCTCACACGTCAGCACATCACCAGCATCGTCCTTCTAATTGTGATCAGCCTAATCAACGGAGGAAGTAATCACTGCCATAAAGTTAAGAAAATATGCCAGTTTTAATGATGAATCCCCTAATTGTTGTTTTATTAATTTGTATTTGAATAAAGAAATAGAAAAAAAGATGTATAAACCAAGAATTTAATGTTTCACCACTTGTGTACAGACTTTTCTCCTTTTAGCTGATGAAATCAGAAAACCTTACACATCTAGGCTTTTGTTCATATAAAATGACAGCATTTTATTTAACAAACAGCTTTTACAGTACTGCTTCACATCTGTTCCAGGCTTGTGTGTGTGTGTTTCATGACTCGGGTGTAGTTTCACTCTGTGTTTCTCACACAGACATCCTGGTGGGAGCAGCAGGTTGTTGGGACAGACAAGAGCGTTAATTAATGTTCAGTGTAGGGGGGAGGATTTGACACAGTTGCTCAGTAGGGATTTAGTAGTTACAGTCGATTCAAGTAATGAACTTGGCTCTTATAGTATTCTTATCTCCTTTTTCTATCCACAGAGAAAGTCACCGGACTCACTGGAAGTGCACCAATTCACCACAACATTGAAATCACTGAGGTAAAGTGACCATCTGGTTAAAATGCAGCAATCTGCAGGGAGAGTTTGTGGCTGTTCCTCTGGTATGAACCAAACACAACCCTTTGGGGAATGGCACTCCCCATTGGCAGCAGCCTCTTTCAGCACACACCCCATCCACACAGCAAAAAAAAACTCTCCAAACAACTGCCAGATGGCTCTCCAATTGAACATTCATGGGACTCACCAGAACAAGATTGATTCACAAGATCCAAAGACACTCAAGAACACCCCCAGAAGATCCCAGTCAATGCCCATTTGGGTTGTGACTGCTCAATGTGTAATGTAACAGCTGTACAGTTACAGAGAGACAGAGTACAGCAGTTACATCACATTGTTAGCCATGCTTTCGAATCTAATATAATCTATTAAAACAAAAACTTGTATACACCTTTGACATTAACGCATCTCAAAATGTTCAAAGCTAACCTTTAACTGAGCTGATCATTAGTTTTATCAAATGTCCGTAGGTTGTGTTACAAAAATGTCTAATTACTGAGAAGCAATATAGGGATATGAATTGGAGTGATAAATCATTATTTACTGATCTAAGAGGGCTTACTTAACCTTGGAGTGCTGGCAGAATTAAAATGTGGATTTCAGGGGAAAACTCACTCTGTATGCTTGACCATGCTATGGAAGGAGAGCAAGACACAAGTGCAAGAGGGGAAAAAAGGAGCGCATGAGCTTACGCTGGAAATGCAAGTAGTAATGGTAAGAAAGGGAACAGGTGCCAAAAGCAGAGAGGATACTTTTGAAAAAATAATGATTTAAGCAATGAATGTTGTGATGATAATCTACGGAGAAGTAAGTCAGGACGAGACTGAGGGATGAGATTTAAGCTGAAGATTGTAGGAATGACACAGAGGGAGCAAAATGTGGTTTGGACAGGAGGAGAGGTAGAGAGGGGAAAGGATAGAAGGATGGGGGTGGGGGGTTGGCGAGCAAGACAGATGACAAATTGTGATTAATAGATGGGGTCCGGGGCAGCAGTGTGGAGCGCAACTCATTAATAGAGAGAATTAGAGAGGCTGTGCAACTCAATCTGCACACTGTCACTCGCAATCAAGGACCATAATCAGATTTGCACACAGAGGTAGATGCACGGGCGTGTGGTTCATGCACATACACATATTTTTAGGACACTTATGTTCCTTGCTGGAGTCACTATCCTACCACTAAACTGGCCATTTAAGGATACAAGTAAACAGGATTGTCTTTTTTTTTCTTTTTTCTCTTTTTTTTTTTCTTTTTACTTTTTAGTAGGATTTACAAAGCAAACATTTCAGCAAAACAGTATAATGCTGAAGACTGTGCAGAAATGCAAATATTCATGTCGTGTATCCTGACACACCTAAATTCCTAGATCATGTAACTCTGCAAACAGTAACAAAGGCCTCTGGAAGATTTGTGGTTCTTATTCATTTACAGTTTTTTCACTTCAATTCAGTTTTATTTAGAAAGCATCAATTCAGAACAACAGTTCTCATTGTGTTTACATTGCTTAAATCTATTGTAAAGTAAAGACCCTACAATATTTGAGGGAGAATCCGGTTGATCTGATGATCCCCTATGAGAACTATTTGATACAGGAAGAGATCTCCTTCAGGGATCTTCTAACTTGCTGTCTGCATACAGCTCATCTATAATGGTAAATGGATTGGTTCTTATATAGTGCTTTTCTACTCTACTTGAGCACTTAAAGCACTTTATACAGCATGTATCATTCACACATCACTTTTTAAAATTTAACATTTACACGTGTGTGCATCAGGAGCAGCTCAGGATTTAGTATCTTGCCCAAGGGTACTTTGGCATGCAGACTGACTGCTCCAGTCTGCATGATTAGTAGATGACTCGGTCTACCCCCTGAGCCACAGCCACCCCGTATATTGATTCAGTATAATTGTAATACATTATATGTAACACAGTACACTAGATATTTATATATATACAGGCTTTTGAGGAACATATGGTGATATAAACATTACATTTTTTGGTGTAAGTATCAAGGCTCACTGTGTAGCAGGCAGAACCCAAAGATCAAGGACTTAGAAGAGAGCTTATAAAAAGAACATAGGTGAGGAACAAATAATCTGACAAACAGACTCTTACTGGAGACCACATAAGGAAGACCACAACAAAGAACACAAGCAAACTTAGGGTTTAAATACACAAGAAGAGAGCAGAGTGGAGACGCCTGGAGAAAAACACACAGCTGAAGTGAATCTAGATGATGAGACAAGGGAAAGCAAAACTGAACGTAACACACATGAGATGAGAGACTATCAAAATAAAACAGGAAGTAACAGAACACGAGAACAGAAATGAAGAACTGAGGAAAAGACAGAAAGGAAACCAAACACAGAGACAAGACTGGCTTCACCACAAGGTATGGGGAACAGGTGGGAGCCAAGATAAAAGAAATAAGAGACAGAATACAAACAGACTAAAACCTAGATAACAAAACCAAGGAGACCTGAGAATACAAATACTAAACACCACAAAAAACTCAAAACCCTGGGTCAAAGACCCAGAGACCATGACAGAAGGCCTTGCTTACTTCAGTAGGACAATACCAAACCCCATTCTCCTTGAATACAACAACATGAAATAGTCCAAACACTGCCACCCATGATAAACATTTTAACATATTAAACAATAAAAGATGACCATAACTGTTAAGTCCAACAACAACAAAGGATGACAAACTTTCAGAATTGCAGATTTGGTCTCCTCAGTTGCCAAACAACAAAACAAGAAGTGATCCATCACATGCCCGTGATTTCAGTGTTAACTTTTAAAATGCCTTCATTAGAATGCAATGACTTTGACAATCATTTGCAATCTGTTTTCAAACTTTTACTGTGCCCCAGCTTTTTTTTGAAAACATGGTTGTAAAAACACAACAGAGATGCTCAACAACTCCATGTTACTGCCAGTGTGATGCTTTGACCCTTACATTTCCATTAGCCTCGCTGTCTCTACATTCTCCCTCCTTCTCAGGCTCTTACTCTCGCTCTCTTGCTCACTGCCTGACCTACGAGATTGTAGGTCAGGTTAAACCCTTTCCTCAGCTACTTACTTGGCTCATATGTGTGTCTCACTGTGTTGATAGCACCTC
This sequence comes from Etia nguti, assembly GCA_015106755.1. Taxonomy (NCBI): domain Eukaryota; kingdom Metazoa; phylum Chordata; class Actinopteri; order Cichliformes; family Cichlidae; genus Etia; species Etia nguti. Next base: position 16,077 of record VUQG01044446.1, read on the forward strand.
CACCTTGAATGAGCCGGTTAATACCATGGTAACCTCTCTGATCACATGGTGACTCTCTGCTCATGCCCTGATTGCTTTTACTGATTCTTCTAAACAGACAGAGTGACTGTCCTGTTGGTAAATTACCTCTGTCCAGCCTTATCTATCTCACTGTGCGACTTTCTGGAAGACCAGAAAGTATCACCTGGAATGAGTCATTCCAACACATGGAACCTGTTTTATTTACTTATTTATTTATTTTTAAATCCAGGGGAAAAGCCAACTGGTCTGCACAGGCATGGGTTCAAATTGTCATGACTGGAAGCTTCACCGAAGCAAAGCTTTCAAACCACCTCTGGGAATGCTGATATTAGAGCAATACAGACGTCAAAATCTGTTCCTATGTCTATATATTCTAACATAAGTCAGATTTTTCTAAAGGCCCACCCATATATAAAACAGTTGCACACAATTTTTTTCTGCAGATTCATGTGCATGCATATCTGCATGCATGTGCACAAATGTACAATATATATATTTGATTTTTCTTTTAATTGATAATGCAAGTGGTGAAAATCTATCTAAAAATCATCAAATTGTTTGAATCTTTCCACATGTGCATCCTTGGATTTTGCCTCATGTGTGGACAAAAGTGTTATCTATCATCAGGTTTTGGGTTCAACAGCAATTAAAAGTAAGTTGCTTGATGAATTGTGTGATTATAATTTTCATATGTGGTTGCAATTTATTTACCAAAGTTCTAACCATTTACTTATTTCATGGATGGTTGGATGGACATGTGATAGAAGATGTCTTGTGTTGCTCTGCCTAAGCTTACTTTCTTTTTTTTCTGTTTTATACATTGTTACAAAGGTTTATAACGCTTGGTTCTGCCAGAGGTTTCTTCCTGTAAAAAGGGAGTTTTTCCTTCCCACTGTCGCCAGGTGCTTGCTCATAGGGGATTATTTGATTGTTTCTTTCTAATATTGTGGTCTTACAATATAAAGCACCTTGAGGCGACTGTGAATTGGTGCTTTAAAAATACAATTGAAAAAAATATAATTTGACATTTAAATGGATTTTTCTCCTCAAATAATAAAATGCCTTTATTACATGAAGCTGCCATGTACTGCTTTCAGTCTTTCTCAGTTTAAGTTATTCATGGGTTTGAATCAGTGGCCCAATGTAATAGCAAAAATATGTCCAACTTAAAACTTTTTCCTATTACCGTCTGGTCTTCTGGCCCTAAATAGAGCTTATATCTTTTCTGTGCTTCAGACTTTTGAAGATCAGAAACTAAAACTCTGTATTACAGAGTCAAGGCCAAGAAAGATGCGATGGAGGACTGGGTTAAAGAACAACTTTGAAGTAATATTTTATGAGCGAAAATCCTGGAGCATAAAACTGAAAATGTCATGCATGTTCTTCCTGTAAACTCTTTGCTTTTAATCAAACACCAGAGGATGGTGCAGTGCAGACAAGACCATGAATTCATGTATCGTAAGGAAACAGAGTCAGGGGGGAGACAGTATTGCTTTATACAAAACATTCTTTCAAAGTTTTCTTTCCTTCTTCGCGATATTAACTTAAATTCACTGAGATTTTTTAGTGTTTAATCAGTGTGTCAGAGCCCACATTTAAATTACATGTGGATATATTCACACATGTGTGCCTGCAGGTGTTCACACTTGCCATAAAGGCTCACGAGTAGCCCAGCAAGGTCTACTTATATAGATGTAGAAATAATTAAAGACTGTAAATTATCATCACCACAAATACAGAAACTTCTTCAGCCTCTATACTTCTGATTTACCAGTTTTATAAAATGTAGAGACCACACAGTTTCCCACTTTCTGACAAGCAGTACTTATTTTCTATCTCCAAATGCAAATGTGACCAGAGGCTTGGCATCTGCCTGAGGGCTCAGTCGGCTGACAGTATGCATCCTGGGGAGTGATCTATTGATCCATATTCAATATCTGCTACACTCTCCAGCTCAGTAAAGTTGGGAGATGAATAAATAAGGAGCAGAACTGACAGTGCATACAAGTACACTAGGACTGGGAGTGCCTAAATGGCTTACTTGGCTGTGTTATGTGTAAATAACCCCCCAAACCAACATTTTTGATATGCAAGAGTAGAAATAATGATGAGCTGCATAACGGATGTATTTCAGATGTCAGGTGTATTTCTGATGCAGCTGAATGAGGGCTGACACCAGGATAGACCTGCCGACACTGGGATTCCCCCAGATTAGAGCTTAAATACTCTGTCCAATCTGAGAATTAATTAACCGATGAATACTGTAAAATAGAGCAGAGAGGAAAGGAAAGAAAGTGACCAGGACGAGATGGAGGAGGTGGGGGAGTTGTCAGCAGTGATACATCTTTCATGTCTAACAAGGTCTGAAAGCAACAAAAACACAGACATTGACAACAGACCCCGAGAACACCACTCTCCTCCTTTCATTTTATCTTTTCACTTCGCCTGCCTGCCTGATGTTTTTCGGTCTCACATCTGTAGCCCACGTTTTTGTACTTAGACTTTAGTCTTTTCACACCTGCTGTTCTCCGTAAACACAACTCCACAAGTGGCTCTACCTCTTAACGCCACCTGAAAATCTGTAAGGCTACAGTCAGGCAGAAAAAAGAAAGACTATCACAGAATATCCAACAAACACGCTTTGAATCGACCAAGAATCATCAACAGCACTGCAAATATCGTTATAGTCCTTTT
>VUQG01044446.1:19030-50337 GCA_015106755.1 Etia nguti
AAAGAGGGCCAAGAAAGAAAAAAAAAAAACTGGGTGTGTGTGTGTGTGTGTGCGTGTGTGTTGCTGGAGGTGTTAAGGAGGGAGGACGGGGGGGCGCAGTAGTGGGCAGATGCTGAAGAGAGAGAGAAGCAGGATATGGGAAAAAACAACAAGTGAGTGAACTGTTGCTCTGCAAATAAAGTCGCCGGGCGCCGGATTAATTCACGGCGAAAGTCTGCCAAAGTAAGCGGCCAGAATATGCAGTTTTCTCTTTGAAGGGGCGATTCACCACTTCAGCATCGCTTCCACTGCTCCCGCTGCCTTGAGCGTTTTTTTTTTCTTTTCTTTTCTTTTCTTTTTCTTTTTTTAATAAAAAATTTTTGGGGGGACGGTGTGGTCCCGCCAGCACGCAGGACTCCTGGATGACATGCTGTAAGTTGGTAGTATTACTATGACTCTGTTTCCGCCGAGCATAGTTTGGACCGCAGCGCAACTTCAGCCGAAGCGCCGGTGAACGCGCCTCAGTCTTTCGCTCGGGTCCTGGACCAGCTTTCCTGCGGCGTTTCTGTCTGAACCCGCAGGATGAAAACCCACTGAAAACCGGGGTTTTAAAGAAAGAAAAAAAAGGAGCAAAGAAAGAAGACGTCTGGGTGAGCTGATTATTGCTGTGTACTTTTTTTTTTTTTGCACTAGTTTGTAAAAAAACTTTTGAAATCGTTTTTACCCACCCTGGCCATATTAAAGCTTGGTCACTTAAGTTTTAATTTAAATGAAAATACTAAAACGATTCATGCATTTATGCTGTTACGTAAGCAGAGAGCTTGTGAACAATGCTATAGGCCTGGAATAATATCAACATGTAGCTTTTGTGTCTGTTGTGTTAAACTAGTGTTGACCTGTTTGCTTTTATGAATAATACAAAATGTTTTAACATTATTTTGAGGACCTGAACGTGATTAATACAAAAACATTCCACCTGTGTGGGTCACACTTATTTTAATTTTTATAATTGTCAAGTACACCTTTGAATATGAAATAACTGCAATATAAAATGTTTCTTAAATGCCTTCCATATTTAACATTTAAATTATAAATATGTGTTATAAGGAGATCACATTTTCTTAGTCCTGTTATGATTAGGCTATATGTGTGTGTTCTTTTTCTTTTAGAGTGCAAGGGATTTACTGATTTTCTGTGACATATATATATATATATTTGCTTTACCTTTACCTCTAAAAAACTTACATTCTTAGCCCTTCTTATGAGCTGTAACAAATCTGTTGTTTGAGTGGAGGAATAGGTTTTTACGATAAATATAATGAAACTGTGAGCTCATCATCCAAGCACCAGCAGTAAGGGAGATGAAAAAAAAAGACCAGAGATTTAGCAGTTTCCTTGTTCTTCTCTTTTCATTCCTGGACAGACAAGTAAAGCGCCCTTCCCTGTATGTGGTGGGTGAGATGAACTCCAGTGGGAATACTGTAGACCCCACCTGACAGCTCTCTGCCTGAGCAACTGAAGGATTTTCACTGGAGCTTCTACAATCACAGAAGTGGATTCGTATAAAAAGCAGCTTGCCTAAAATCCAGCATCTCAGCGGTTTTACTCATTTTGAACAAAGTAATTTAGAATAGTTGTGTTATATGATGTATACCTTTAAAGATGCTAAAATCCTGAAGACATAATGATCTAGGGGAAAGTGAAAAATAAAAAGGATACATGTGTACTGAAAGCCAAGTAATGGAAAACCCTAGATTCCAGTTTCCCCCTGACTTTTGATTTTTTTTTTCCTCCTGTGTGATGCGTCAGTCTTTCCCAGTCCTTGAATAGCACCCCGTTTTCTTTTGTGCGTCCCGCACAATCACATATTTCCCTGCTCCACCTTCTCAATTCAGTGGTTGCTTTCTACCCAGAGTTCAGCCTGGCCGGCACAACCATTCCAGCTAAAGGGGAGGAGGACTTCCTCACACTGGCAGCCTCACGGCTCAGCCGAAAGAAACGTGTCATCGGGGCTGGAGTCGGCGTGGCCATGGTTCTGGTCCTGCTGGTAGCCATTCCCCTATTGGTCCACACCACCAAGGGGGGAGGGTCCGGAGGAGGAGGCACGCACTATGAGATGCTGGGTAGCTGCAAGATGGTGTGTGACACTTTCACCCCCCCACAGGGAGAGCTGACAGCCGTCTCCCCTCAGCCCCCGGACTTCCCAAACCGCAGGGGCAAACAGGGGTTCAAAGGAAGCCCTGGACTTCCTGGTCCTCCAGGTCCTAAAGGCCCCCCAGGAGAGCCGGGTAAGCCCGGCCCACCTGGCCCACCAGGGCCTGGACCTGGTGGTTATGGCCCTTCCTTCTACAGCCCCAAAATTGCCTTCTACGCTGGCCTCAGGAAGCAACACGAAGGGAGTGAAATACTCAAATTTGACGATGTGGTGACCAATGTAGGGAACTACTATGAGCCGAGTACCGGCAAGTTCACCTGCCCTCTGCCAGGTATCTACTACTTCACTTACCATGTCCTGATGAGAGGAGGTGACGGGACGAGCATGTGGGCAGACCTGAAGAAGAATGGACAGGTGAGTGCGAGTTTAGGTGGGTTTGTGCTGCCGTGTTTCTGAACTGGACTGATCTGCCCTTTGACACAAAACCTCAGCGTGCAATCAAACCAACACACAAACATTAGTAAGAATCTTTTGCATCAGTGAGTTCAAATACAAGAGCAGTTTTAACATACTACAGCATAAATCAACATGCTGTTAAAGTCATTTAACAGCATGTTAAAGTCATTAATTCAGAGAAATATAATAATTATATATATATATATATATATATATATATATAAAAGATTTTCTGAGGTTGAGGCACTAAATAACATGCTTAGATCAGCACTTCAGGTAAAAGATGCAATTCACTAATGTCAGATACATTTTGTCATATAGTTGAAATGCAGAAACTTGCTGTGCTATTTACAAAACTATTGAAGTGGACTTCATTGTTCTATGCAGGTGGTGACTGCCACTCAGATTTTGAGCATGGTTTAAAAAAAAATCCCCCAAAAGTGAATTCCAAACAATACTCCACTGAGAAAATCACAGTGAAGTTTTAGACAAATCAAATAGAGAGGGAGATAATTAAACTGAAATACACTAAAAATGTAAGGGACTTGAAGGACGCAAAAAAAGAAGAAGACAGGAGGTGGGAGTAAGAAATGATTTACAAGAAAAGCCAAAACTGTAGTTATTTGCACAACTTGCATGTGGAAAAAGAGAGAAAGAGAGAGGGAGAGAGAATGACAGCCAAGCGATCAAGAGGATAACAATCCTCTGCGTCTCGGTGGAGCAAAGCCAAAATGCAACAGCTGGCTACTGTCCTCTGAGAAACTCTGACTTTAACACTAATAAATAAACAAGTACGAAATGCCTGGAAAAAGCCTTGAATGCTTCCATCTGGAGAGCAGTGACAAGCTTGAAGTACTAAGCCCTCGCTCTGTTGAGGCGCTCTGATTCTGACATGTGTGCTACAGAACAGAAGAGTGATGTCCTGGGGATTACTAGAGAAGAAGAAGAAGAAGAAGAAGAAGGGTAAAAAAGCATGCTTTGCATTGTTGCAAGGGTTTAATGGTAACACAGTTTGTCCACACAGATTACACGGTATATGAACTGACAACAATATGCTACTGAGCAGAGCATCACTGTGCTGGGCTGTTGTTCATTGGTACCCTTTATTGAATCTACATCTAAATAAGCAGGCTAAGAAGGATTTACCAGAAGAACAGGGGTTAGATTTTAATTTGAGAATCGCCACTGTGGAAATAGACAGATGCAGATTTAACATAAGGGTTAAATCTTATTCTTACCCCCCTCTTGAATCAAACATTGCACATAGGAGTTATGTGTGTTACTGTACGTGTCTTAACTATTAGGGCATTGATTTCTAGTTTTCATCAATACTGAAGCACCGACATCCCTGTAGGCCTCGTCAGTGGCCCTGCCCCAGTCTACTGTAAGTGCTTGGATTGCGGCAGATTGTTGTTGCTTTTTTATGACCTCAAGCTACCCCCAGGTCAACCACTGGGAGTCACTTGTCCAGCAGCAAAAAAACACATCTGACCTTGCTATCTTTTCCACTATTGGCTGAAATTTAGCAGCAGCAACATCACAGAGGATGCTACAAGGAAACAAACCTAGGGTTGCTGCAGTGGTGGACTATAACTATATTTATAAGTTCCCCATGTTCCCCAATGTCAGTTTCTTTTTTGGTTAGCAGGTTGTGTCACAAAGCTCTGAGACTTAGTGTAAAGTTAATGTTCAAGAAATCAAAAACTGGTGCACAAAGAAGGTTTTTTTTAATTGGAAATGTGTTTGTTGTAGCCTAACATTCTCTTTTTCATACTGATTTTGAATGAAATATGTGGCATCCCCTGAGTTTCTATTGCAGTGTGTGTTTTGTGCAGATCTGGGGACAGACAATAGTTATAAATTAGTGCCACAACTAGTTTGATTATTTATTATTATTATGCCTACATTTTTTATTTTATTTTGACAAATTGATCATCACAGTCTGTGAAAGATTGATGCACTTTGAAAAAAAAAAAAACTTATCCTAGCCCTGGAAACAGCATAGTATATCTTCCAAATGATTGTTTACAGGGGAAAAAAAGCACCTAATCTTTAAAGTTGAAATGTTGGAAAAAGAATATTTGGTTCATTGGCTTGCATAACGACTGATATCGCTAACCAGTTATCATACTTTCCACTAAAGCTACATAGTCTACCCATATAATAAAAACAATAAGTTAAAATTAATGTCTGGATCTGGCTCTTTGTGTATAGCAATGAACAGATTTTTATGTTAATATGTTATCTTATCTTATCTTATCTTATCTTATCTTATCTTATCTTATCTTATCTTATCTTATCTTATCTTATCTTATCTTATCTTATCTTATCTTATCTTATCTTATCTTACTTGCTGATGCTGTGTAAACGTACATTTGAGCTAACCATTACTTTCAAATTCAGACCGGTTTAGTCTATTTCATGCTGCTTCCAGACATTTAATATATTGAATATACATTATGTGACTGATCGAGTCCATAAAGAAAGCTTTTCCCCGTTTTATTGATTTGACAGCATGTGCATAAGGTGCAGAGTAAAGAGGACAGACAGCTTAATGCCAGATATAATTGGGGGGGACGTGGTTTGTTGCAGCGTGCCTTCACAGACATTGTCATTCCTGTCTTTTCCTGCTATTAAATCTTTCATAGCTTTTAGATGAGATCCTCTCCCCTTCACCTGTGCCCCTCCTTTAGTCGTGTGCTCGCGCACATACACACACGTACACACGTGCACCTTACACTTTTCCTGTCCACACTAGCTATTGACTCCTTCCCCATTAATTATCTTTTCCAACAACTAAATTATTTAACCCAATTCAGTGCTGATCTTGCCCTTTTCATTGCACCCACCTTCCCTTTTTTCCTTCTTCTGCGAATAGACAGGTGCTCATGAACCTTGGTGAAGCTGCTAGGTCAATGAGAAAACTTTAATACAGAAATTCTCTCTTGAGAGATAGTCAAGACACTAAATAGCACAAGTTTTGTTATTGTTATTATTGGTCATTATTGTGAATTTGTTGTTTTTCAAGGAAGATTTGATTTTGTTTCTTAGAAATACATCAGTTTTATTATATGAGAAATAAATGATCAATTAAAATATGCACAATAAAGAAGAAATTTCCTTGTTTGTTTTAGATGAAAAGATAGATACCAGTCTCTTTCCTGTACAGTGACATACCACAAATTAGTGCAGATACTCGACCCAAAACTACAAATCTTAAGAGCACATTTCAAGGTCATGGCCAGTTTCAGCCAAATGGGGGGTTTTCAACAGTTTTCTGTTGGCTAGGTGCTTTTAAAAACCAATAAAACCTAAAAGAACAGCACTTCAAGCCAATTCAGGGTAAAATCTTTCATACACGCTCTTTCATACACTGAATGGAAGTATAACCAACAAAGGATGTTTACTGTTACTGTGGACCATGCTAATCTGTCTCTGGACAGATTAGCAGATGAGGTCAGACAGGAATCTTCGTGAATAACGATGTTTGCAGAGAACGGGTGGAAGAGATCATAGAGAGGTGGAGGTACGCTCTGTAGAGAAGAGAAATGAAAGTCAGCAGAAGAAAGAAAGAATACGTGTGTGAATGAGCAGAAGAGAGGTGGAAAGATGAACCATAGAGTAGAGATAGTAAGGGGAAGATGAGTCTAAGTACCTATGGTCAACCATCCAAAGCAATGTACAGTGAATAGGAAAGGTGAGGAAGAGAGTGCAGCCAGGGTGGAATGGGTGGAGATGAGTGTCAGGGGTGATTTGTGACAGAAGGATGGCAGCAAGAGTGAAAGGGGAGGTTTAGAAAATGGTAATGAGATGTGCTTTGATGTATGGTTTGGAGATTGTGGAACTGACAGGAGGCCAAGCTGGAGGTGCCAGAGCTGAAGATCCTAAGATTTTCAATGGGAGTGACCACGATGGAAGGAGTAGAAATAAGTACATGAGAGGGAGGGGACGAGGGATGGAGACAAAGTTCGAGAGGAAAAGCTGAGATGGTTTGGACTTGTGAAGAGGAGGGATAGTGGATATACTGAACAAAGGATGCTGAAGATGTTTTGTGTAATGTTTAATTTAATTCCTGTTACTGAACAAGAATGGTTTAATAATCAGTTACTAGCAGCTCATGTGCTTATTAACCAAATCTTTAGTTAAACTTGAACTGGATCCAGACCTTTGAATCCATTCAATCCACTGAACTGACTCATTACCTAATCAGACTGTAAGTAAAAGATGGAGGTGCTTGAAGTAAGAAGTGAGGTGTGAGGGGTAGATCGGGCTGAGAACTAACAGACATTGCACATCCATATGGTTGCGACTTCTACTACACTACAAGGTGTCCAGTTCCTAAACCATACACTGGTTTATCACCTGTTGTTCTCTAAATGGGACCAATATTTTCATGCTACAGTTAAAAAGACCTGAAACTAGAGATGAGATGATTGTTGATTATAAACTCATTAAGAAAGTGTTTACTGAGGTTATAATTCAAATGAGCAGTAGTGTATTGACTTCTATACAGCCTGACGTGTTTTTTAGCATGAAAATCTGTCCCCCCTTCTCAGTTAAAAAGAACATAAAGTTAAGACTTTTTCATATAAGCTTTTCTTTCCAAAGGCTATTTTCTTTAAACCAGCATTATTACTGAGTAATAAGTAGAAAAAGTGACTGAAGTGTTTTTACTTTGCTCGGTTCTATTTTTAAAGCCCATCAAAACCCATTTGTGGGTAAGGCCATGTATCACTGATAAATATACTTATCCATTTTTATTAACGGGGGAGACAAGTGTGTTTCAGCTATAATGAAGCTATAACATCATTAGAAACAGGCATCCTATTGACACTCTGCACTTGCAATTGGTCTCTAGTCATTGTTTAAGGAGCATCACACAATACAGTTGGTTAAAGTGGAAATTTACTTAATTGTATACATTTTATTCAGAAGTTTTGCAGATTTTTGTTTTTACTCTGCGCTAATTGGACACTTTGAAAAATGGATAGAATCTGATCTCACTGGCAGCTGGGTCCAGCTGCATCTTTGCTGTACTGAAGGGAAAAAGAATATATGCATTTCCTTTAAAGTCTGCCTTTACCATATTTCACAGCATGAGGTGATTTGTGTGCATATGTGTGTGTGTGTGCGTGCGCATGGCCCTACGACAATTGTCAGACTGACGGGCACAGTGTTGATCCACTTCTTGTCAAAGGGAGCAGAGAACAAGACACATCCTGGGGAGAGATCACTGCAGAGCGAGACAGAACACAGACGAGCAGGCTGACAGGGAGACAGAGATGGATGGATATTCACAGGAGAATGGACAGAGGTTCTCTAAATTAAGACATGAGCTGAAGACTAACCACAAAGCAATGCAGTCAGCCAGACAGTATATGACAAAAAAATATCAGACGTGCGGCCGGTTCTTCATCTCAAACAATGGCTAATGAATTATGTAGCTGATAAGCTTACGCCACGTTTGCAGAGATTAAGCACTCAGTGCAAAGAATCTTCTTCCCTCGCTGCGTCCCATAACTCATCAAGAGATTGGTGTTGAGGTAGATGACCTTTTCAATGGATATATAATTCACCACCAATATGTTCTTTGCCCTTTACAGTGATGAGCATGGAGTAGGAGTATGAATATTTATAGTTGGTCCAATATGGGTGAATCAGGGTTGGTCAGTTGGTCAGTCTGTGGTTCTGATTGCATCTGTGTGGTTGTTGCATTTCACTTTCTCAGATAACCTTGCTTTGGTAGTGCCACTGGTTGCATATATCAGGCTGGTGGACAAACTGGGCCCTTATAAAGCTGAAGTGTAAGGCTGAGAAACTGATTAAAAGTTGGATTAAAAGATTAAAATTTAATTTCAGTTTCAAGCTTTTAAATAAAGGTCTTGATTTTTTTTTTTAAAAATAAAAGCGAGGCTTGTTCTTAAGCGTTATATTTTTTTCAAATGCTTTTCATTTTGATTCTCATAAACATCCCACGCCCCAAATATTTTCTTTAATTATTATTTTTTAAAATCTACTTGAAACGCCCAGCTAAAGTGTGTCTATAATGAGGTCTGTGAGCTAACTTGTTAATTAAATTGTACAGTTAAAAGTCATGATTATGACAAACTTGGACTCAATTAGGAGAAAGATGAACTCTCCTCCAGTAGGTAGGTGTGATGCGGCTGCTGTGAGAAGAGGAAGCTGCTAATTACAGTAACCCAGACAAGGTGTCAATATGAGCCTCATGTAGGACTTCATTAAGCCTTTTTAATTTTATTTTATTTTGGCACACTGGCAGGCTGTTTTCTTCCTCCTCCAACAGTTGTGCATGTCTTGATAGAATCATTAATAAACATTTTCTCCTGTGTTTTGAATTGCATTAGTGCCACAACGACCCGACATTTTAATGGGGAACATTTTGCGATAAAGGATGAAAGTCCATCTTTTCAGACAGATTTCTTGTAGAGCAAACTTAAAAAAATTGTCCTATATACCCTGCAGCTTTCCTTGCTTTTTTTTCTCACTCTTGTCTTTTCTTCGATGTATTTATGCACTCGTCCATGTGCACGGCCATTATTTAACTATATGTTTCTTGTTGTAATGGCAGAGGCCATTATATTCCAAAGACTAAAAAGACTTGGCTGGTTGTTACTGTGTTTGGCCGTGCCTTTGTTGTGCTTTCCTTTTGCCTTCCCATTATATCATTATTCCTCCTCATCAAGGAAACTGTATTTTGTCTCTTTCATAAGCAGCAGTGTGCTACAGTGTTTCTGCTTTCATAACTAACAGGAACAATTCTGAAATGTCCCTGGGTTATTATCATTTTTAGAGGTTAGAGCAGAATTATCAGAATGGGCTTATCTGTGATCCAGGCTTTGCATGGTGAATTTGTGTTTAGTGGTTTGCTATTTCTGAGTATAAGAGAGTTTTTTCAGTTAATGCAAGATAGTAAACACTGTTTTTAAAAAAAGAAAAAACATCAGCTCCCTCAGCTCTGGCATTAAATAATGCCAGAGCTGAGGCAGCTGATGTGCTTCAGGTAGACCATCAAGAGAGCACATTTATATCCAATTAAGCTATCCCCTCTACTGTCAAAGGTTTCAGTCTAGAGCCAATTAGAGACTTTCTAATCAACATCTTGACACCTTGGGTCCTGAGTGTCATGGCGAAATATTAGCATTTTGTATGCCAATTAGTGTCTGAGTCTGCAGTGCAGGAGAGGGGTTACGCGTCGACCTGCATAATAGAAACAAGAAACCTCAGGCTGGTACACATGGGTGGAGGTTGAGAGAAAACAGACGCTTTTATGAAAAAAAAGGCCAATTCAATTGCCCTTCTTCTCTCTCCCTGTTCACCTTTAGAGGTCCCTCAGGTAAGTTTAAGAGACCCTGTCTCAATCGCTCGCTCCGCTCTGAGAGGTCTGTACATCACAGTGAATGAATCCTGTCAGTTTTATTACCACAGGATCAAGGCACCACTGTGAAACAAAACAAAACCGAGAAAAAAATAACACACTACATGGACAGCACACCTCCCAAACCTCATTTACAGCCCCCCTTCTCCTCTAAAACAGGCATGCTTGATCAGTTTGTTATCCAACATCCTCCCTCTCCATCACTCAAGGCCTCCCTCAACTTTGGCTTCCTTTACTCGCATCCTGTGCTCGGACTACTAAAGTGCATGCAGCTGCTTACTCGTCTGTGTGACCTAATCCAAATTTCTGCTCTCACACCCACCTTTTCATTATGCATACTTCTCTTCTCCTTGCCCCGTGCCCTCCTTACATCAATTTTCTCAGACATTTTATGAACGCCTCTATAAAAATGGTGAATACGTTATGGCTAAATAAATGTGAAATACATGTGTCAGCCCTTAAAAAATGTCACATGAATGAGTGGCACACAGCTGAAAATGTAGATTTTATTGAGCATTTAGGACAGTTGGTGAATTATTTCCATGCTGTCAGTTTCCTCACTCTCTCTCCTCCTACCGCTGCTCTCTGCCTCTCTTTCCACATTTAATGTTGCCCCAATGAAAAGTGTAGGCAGTGTAATCTTCTCTATTGTCCCTTGGGTCTTCCTTCTTCCCAACAGCAGCAGATCACGTCAGAACAGCGTTGGGCCAACAGACAGAAATTCACTCCCTTGTCGCTATCAATCTCCGCTGCTGTTGACAATAATCCTGATCTGCCTTTCCTTCTTGTTTTCACTCCCAAAGCCCCAGTGCCTCCTGCCCACTTTAGGAAAACAAGGTTTCACTGTGATTGTTACTGACAGCTGAACCTGCAGACTCATCTGTGCTGGTTTCAGTGTCACAACACAATACGATCTTAGTATGGCCCGATGGGGGAAAAATAAAGCCCTTTTAGTGGTGGAATAAAAATTCAATATTGAGATAATTAGGCGGGAAAATAACAATTCAATTAATGCAGCACATTTCTACAAAGCTGGGACAGGGCAATATAAGCGTTTGGCTATGGACTGTATGGAGACCAGTGGGAGAGATTAAGTGTTTTCTTCATACTTAGTTGTTATATTGGGAATACATGCACGTGGTTTGCCATTGCATGATTAAAAAAGCCAGGTCTTTTCTGGAAAAGACAACATCTGGGCAGCAGCATAAAGATGCACAAATTACTTGTGCCGTGTGGATTAATGCACCCCAATACCATCACTGATGCTTGCTTTTAAACTATAACGAGCTGGGTGATCCTTCTCCTGTTTAGAATTTCACATTTCGAATGGTCACTTTTTAAATTCACATCAATTTCATTTATTCCTACTTTTCTTTTCCAATGATTTACAGTCAGTGATCACACACTACCTAATTTGAAGTGTGACTCTATTGCCACAAGGTGCCAGAAGCAGCATTAGTGAAATAGCAGTGACACACAAAAGTAACCTAGGTAAAGTTTTTCCTGGAAATTTTAAGTAAATGTAGAACAGAAGTGGAAAACACCAACTAAAGTAATTTAAGCTTGAAACTTTTCAAGAGATGCATGATATTGTCACATAAGAACTTTGAAACTGAAAAATATTTTTTCCCCTGGGATGTTGTATCTTATGTTGAGCATTTTAACCAGCTGCTTATAGCTCTTCTTTACCATGCCATGACCGTGCTCTCTTTTGCTGTAGCTGCTCCAAAGTTGTGGAATGATCTGCCCTTGCACATTAGGCAGGCCTCTTCTCTTTCTGAGTTTTAACTCTTTTTAAAACATATTTATTTGCTGGGGCCTTTGGCACTCTTTAAAGGGTTGACTCAACTTGTTTTATCAACTTGTTTTAACGTGTTTTATTTTATTCATTTAGTTTTTTTTATTTTATTTTATTGTGTTTATGCTATTTGTATATTGTCAGCACTTTGTGAACCCTGGTTTTATGTTAAAGTGCTTTATAAATAAAGCTGGTATGGTATGGTATGGTTTTAAGGTATTTAATCATCACTGGATGCTAACACGCTACTCTCACTGTCAGACATGTTTGGGTTTATGTTCATTGCATGTCTTAGGGAACATAAACGCATAGCATTGGTATATCATTAATATGGAGAAATCACACTTTTTTAAATTATGTAAATTATGTGGATGTTATGAAGATATGGCACAGCCTCAGTTTTCCACTACATAATCCTGCATTTCTAATGCAGTGCCACTTGACCTTGTTCTTTGCATACAGAGATTTCTCTGAATTGTCTGAATGTTTTAATGATACAACATAAGAAAAAAAAACATTTAGAAATGCTTTTCTTTAATTCGTGAGCTGTTGTATTTGTCGACATTTCCTCATCATTTTTCTTCTAAAAGTGTCTTTTGGGTGTTTTACTGAACCCCATTCATGTCTCCAATAAGTCTGATGAGTTGGTGTTTTATAGGCATTACAAACCTTTTCCTTTTGTTTTCCCTGTTGGGGACAGATGCAGCTTTTGTGCCTGAAAGATTTTGTTCCTGACACTAAAATATATATATATTTTTGTTTAAATTAAGTAGAAATTCTAAAATTAAAAATTAAAACTTATATATGGAGAGTGGTAAATTAATTATTTTTTTAATTTGGCAGAATAAACATTCAATAAACACTCCAGTTTAAAAAAAAAGAAGAATTTTTTGGCAGTTTTCTCATGGTTCAGGCTTTACAAGTCACAGAGTAAAATAGGTCACACATTTCATCATGTGATGTCAGAGTTCAACTTACATGCAGATATATTTGTTTGTTTGTTGTTCGGAATGTGACATGTAATTTATGAAGCAGCTTATGTTTATCCATGAATTACTTCTACTGTAAATAGTGTTAATATTGATAATATTTAAAATGTCACACTCTTGTAAATATGTAGATAAAATGTACAAAGATGCGTCTTGTCCACTGGTTTACTGTATATAGGAGAGGAAAGGGAGCCATGAATTAATCATAAACATAGCACATTAAATGTCAGCATCTCCACTGTCTGAGTAGAGGCTAAGTAAACCTACGTGCCTCATAAAGAAGTCAACCATAAAAAGCCATAAATAACAGTGTGTCCTTTTGGCTGGCAAATATAATTAGCTGGTGTTCATTTAAAAGGCCATTTCAATGAGGTGGTGTGAATATCACTGCTGCAACTTTTGTTGTGACCCTTAAATGTTGATTCAGGTAAACATCATTTTATTTCAAGCAGGGTTTAGGATTGCTTACGATAATATTGTCAATGTACATGCAGAGGTAAACTCACTTTAGTTGTAATTTTACACAGCAAAACAGTTTCACCACTATTGGTCTATCACAACCCTAAAAACAGCTCAGAGGGCTAGACGCTCCTACAGGGTGTTATGTGGTACCCGACACCAAGACTTCAGAAGCAGGCCGCACCTTTTCCAGCACATCCCCTGCATGTTATACTCTCCCTTGAACATGTAGGTAGATTTACATTTGCTCCGATCAGCCCTCCGGCCATAACAAGGTAAAGCTGCTTCAGTCTTTACTTGTTATCCAGTGGTAAAAAACTGAAGAAAACTGACCTTCACACGCACAGTTGTCATGAGACAATCCTTATTCCCTCCATCTTTGAGTGATCATAATGTTTTCTGCTCACTGGTGTACTATACTGCAATCCTCACAGCAGCCTGCCAGCTTCTACCTCAGCTGACAGTATACTGTCAGGGGAATCTTTCTGTTCAACCATGTAGACAGATGTTGGATGTACAAGATGTAAGAATCCCTCTACTATAATATTTTTCCTAAACCTACTTGTTCTCCTCAGGGGAGACGTTCAGTCCCTTTAGAGCAAAGCAGCCTAGCACTGTAAAGTAACAAAACGTCTTCCATTGTTCTTGTTCTTTCCTTAGCTCACCTGAGATTCATAAAACAAAAAAACAGAGGAGATGTGACTTTACTAAGATGTATAGAGAGGGCAGGACGGCTTGTGAATGTGCCGTATCGTATCCTGACCTCCTGCTAGTGTTTGGTGGGCCCGTTTGACCACTCTAGCCTATCCTGTGCCCCCATTTATTGTGATTGTATGGAGTTATTGAGGAGTTGGAACTATTAGGCGGGGAGCTGCCATAGCTGTCTGACTACCAATTACTAGCCAGCAGCTATGTACAGCCTGCCCCGAGGTAAGGAGGGGTAGGGGATGTTGTAAGAGGTTGTAGGGGGAAGGATATAAGTGGGGTTGGGGATGCTGGGTAGGGGTTCTCAGGAGACCTGCCACAGCAGCACGTCGTTAATCAATCCGATTTAGACTGGACAGGGACACACTTAGACGCCGCTCCCGCCAACACTGCCATGGCAGGGGAGAGAAAGCGTGTGCGTGACCTGCATCTTATTCCAGTATGCGGACACAAAAAGATGGATAGATGGTTCCAGAATGAAGAGAAAGGAATGGGGTGGCAAATGAGAGAGGGATGATGGAAGGGGCGTGAGGTGTGGAGGGAGAGACAACAATTAATGGAGTGATGTGAGTTGAATTAAAACAAAGGAAAGATATTGATTCATTTCTGTCCTAAGGAGGGGAGTAAAAATGTTCACCTTCTTGATGTGAAAGAAAACCCCACAGAGAGAAATGTATTTGATAAAATTGATGAAAGGGGCAAAATAAAAATGTTGGATGGAGGAGGAGAAAGGGGAAGTTTAGTCTGATTTGATTTGTCTTTGTGATCACAAGAGATCAGTGAAGTTTGATGACTGGTGGAGATGATGGACCATATCCTTAGTCAGACCCACAGGAGGAGACAAGGATAGAGTTAGGGCGTCCTATTTGCATTCATTAATATGTATGCACATGTGCACTTTATTTTCCACTATTAAATGGATTGTCTGCTTGAATAGTTTGTTACCCGCCCAGTGATAGTGCAATTTATTATGAGGAGATTTGCTTACCGAGTGCGAAAACAACTCAGATTTTACCGAGAGCGGATGAAATAACAGGCACATTTAACAACATCATAAATAAAGACGCTCCTTTGTCACCAGAAAAGCTGCTCAACTAAATCCTGGGATACTGGATTGGTCTTCGGGAATTAGGTACACAACATTAAGTCTAGTAATTGCGCTCCCTTCTGCAACATGTATGGGATCATTGCCATCGTGTAATATAAGGGCAGTGCTAAGTGGCTGCATATTAGTATATATGTAAACATGTATCGTTAGATGTAATGACTTCATCCTAAATGACTGGTCATATCATTACAGACCGAGCAGCATGTGGATTGCATTTCCATCTCCAATCACAAAGCTGTCCAGATGTTGATAGAAGAGTAAATAATGCCTCATCTGAGCAGATTTACTTTTTTAGATTGTGCAAGGCTCCATGTTCTGCACCCTTCACGCCGGATAATGTGTTAGCTCTGTATACCAGGAGTTAGTGGGTGGAAGACTTTTGTCTTACAGGAGTGTTGATAGGATTGTTTAGTCATTCTGAGGCTGCAGTGGGCTGACGTTCAAATGTCCTTGTCTCTGCCTTTTATTCATATCTGACACCAAACAGGGATGACATTATTTTTTTGAATGTTTTCATCAACACTTGCAGATTTCGCTTGTCTTGAAACTATGGTTTTATCGTGTTTCCTTGAGTTAGTGTTTTAAAGCCAAGTGATAATTACTTGCAGTGCAAAGAATTCAATTATATTTTATAGTGCCAAATCAAGTAAGGTAAACACCCTAAAATAATAGAGTGAAAACCCCAACAATGAAACGACCCCCTATGAGCAAGCAAATGGTGACAGTGGGAAGGAAAAACTCCCTTTCAACAGGAAGAAACCTCAAGCAGAACCAGGCTCAGGGACAGGCAGCCATCTATTGTGTTAGGAGTAAGGTAAGGATAAGGGGTAAGAGAGTTAACGCTCCTGTCATGTGCCTTTGAGCCTCATGCAATCAATATTTTAGTAAACGCTTAGAATTCTCATCCGTGATGACTCTGGGTTATTTCTGTTGTTTGTTTGTTTGTTTTTTTAGCAGTACCAAACAGCATTAGGGATTGATGAGTTGAGCTTTCAGCAAATAATAGTTTTAGTGGGTAGTGGGGATAGCTACTGGATCTGTAAATAGACAAGTTCACCACGTCAACTTGAAAGGTCACGATAAGCCACTGTGGTATTTATTTACCTTTAATAAAACAGCTTGTCTACAATCCCTTTCTTGTGATGGGAGCAGCACTGTCCTCTGACACAAACTGTCAATGCATGAAAAGCAAAAAAACAAGAAAAAAGGTAAATAAAACTGGAAACTACTTGCAGCTAATGACGCTGACGTGGATGAGCAATAACAAACACAAAAAGCAGTGATCAGAATGTGTGTGTTTTCTGTGTTTGTGTGAAAAAAATGAACTGATGTGTTCCTTGACACCTTTCTGGTAATCTCCCATCAAACTGTCCTCAGCAACAGGTGGATCAGATGTGACAGCAACAATCCTCTGGAAAAAAAAATAAAAAAATTGATGGCGACTAAAAAGGCCGGTGGTCTGAGACGGAAGCGTGAGGAGTGTGAGAAGATCACTGCACATCTCATTTATCTACCCAGTGGACAGGAAGGCATCAGCACTGATCACATTACACCACGATCACAGAGTGAAACAGGAAATAAAACAGCAGTAGTGAACAAACTGGTTGTGGGTGAGATAATGTGGTGAAAAAGATAAACATGTTAAAGGGAAAATGTAAAAAACAGGAATTTCAGTTATTATCAACAATGAATTTAAATATAAATAAAAGCAAATGCATCCTTAACATGTTGGATTAGGTAACTGGATTGTATAACACATGCTTGGCTAATGTGAAGTCCATATTTCTGCCATGCTCACTGGTTAATTAACATTTAGATGGCAGTGGTGAACATGTCTCCTCTGCAGGTGATAATTAGTATTTGAAGGCTATAAGAGGAGACCTCCAATTAAAAAGAGAGATTTGTAGAAACTTGTAGGTGAGACTGGATACTGAAGATGAAATATTAAAAAATAGCCAGTGAAAATCACCTTTGGTATCTATAAGTAGGTTTATGATTATATACATAAAAGTGGAAAATATTTTTAATAGTAATTTTTTTATTTACACAAAGGTTCAGGTAATGCATGTGCAGCATAGTTACATTTTAGCTAATACCAATTTATAATTTCTCTTAAAAAAGCAGGTTGTGTCAGCATGAAAGAAGAGTTGCTGTTTCCTGCCTTGTTGAGAGTGCTTGCAGACTCGTGATATCAAACGTCTGCTTTCCACGTGGCATTTCCTTCTTTAATGATCTTTTTTCAATCTTGGGTGCCTGTAAACTCCTCACTTGTGCTTTTTCGCAGGTGAGGGCCAGTGCAATTGCTCAAGACGCAGATCAGAACTACGACTACGCCTCCAACAGTGTTATCCTGCACCTGGACGTGGGGGATGAAGTGTGTGTGCAGCTGGACGGGGGCAAAGTTCACGGGGGAAACACCAACAAATACAGCACCTTCTCCGGCTTCCTCATCTACCCTGACTGACAATGTCCTCACATTCCTATACTCCCCCTCTGTAATCAAGCAAAAAGTTTCATCTCCTTCTTCATCTAACACTGCCATAATGTCATTTGTCATTTAACTACCCTTCAGTAAATGAAACATTGTAATAATATGACCACAGCTAATAGATAGAGCTTGAAGAGAATTTGTGTAAAAATGAGTATAATATTGTACATATTACCAGATAACATTTACTTAATATAATACACTTGTGTGATCACTATTATGTGCCATCTACAGTATGTGTAAGCATGGCTAAAACACAATTTAAATACATCTTTTTCATATGCACACGTTTGCCTGTACACACGCGAGTGTCCACGCGTTAAGTGAAATTTACTTGTCATTCTGAGAGAGATGATCGTGCCGGCCACTGCTCTGAAATCGACTGAAATGATATCTGAATGTAGACTGTCAATCGAAGCGTGCGTATTCGGCTGTGGCCTTTCGCCTTTACCGTGAGATGGATTTTCAATACGGCCGTAGACGCCAAACAAGAAAAGTCATGAATATATTGATCAGAGCTGATAATAGAGCCAACTTCATGGTCATAATCCGGTGTGTTGTATGTCTGTGTTGATGCCGCAAGCATACACGCCTGTGCTTGGCCTTTATTTTGTGCTGAGGTGTAAAAGCATCATGTTACTAATGGTATGACTTGCACAGTCTCTGACTCCTGCAAGAGGGAGGAGGGGTTTTGAGATGTTGATAACAGACCTTTAACAAACCCAATATGTCAATACTGAGATTTAGCTTTGAGATTTATCCCGACACCGGCTCATCATATCCTGCTAATGAGCTGAGGCTTCTTCTACAGCCTCACCTGTTGGGTGACACACAAACCTTTCCTCTTTAAATAGTGACAACTAAGGGAAATATGCTGATTGTTCAATGAGAAGATCATGGCATGCAGTCGAATAGCTTAAGTAGTTAGTTTGACATGCTAGATTGGTGGATTGTGTTAAAAGCTGGCTGTCATAGTGAGGTTTTTAATTTATATTATTTATTTTTAGAGAGTCTCACATGGAAGGCTTCTATAATGTTCTACCCACTTCTTCAGTCATGGCCACTAAATTCGAAAGATTGTGTTTTTTCTATCTGCAGAAATGCTTTTTCGTGGCATGGCGCTGCCCAAAAATCAGTCTCTCCACCCTTCAACTCACATATGTGGAAAGCGTAAAGCAGGGAGAGCTGCAGGGAGACCCTCAAACAGAACCGAGCAGGCATCAGTAACAACAGATATGACACTGATGCATGATGGGATGAGAGGTGGGTTGCAAAGCAGCTTGTAGATGAGCAGGCTAAAGCCGCTTATACAACACTATCAGTTGATGCTGACTGGCACCGAGATCAGCTGATATGTCAGGACTGCAGCTGAACTTGACTTCATGGCCTGTCTGAGCTAATGCTCTGCTGAAATTGTGCAATGGATTTAAAAAAAGAGAGAGCCTCCCTACCTCCTCACAGCAGGCCAATCACAAAAGTGAAGCGGTTGTAAATGTGTGATTGCAAGAAAAACAGTTTCCCAGTCTAGTTCCCAAAATGTGAAACTTTTTTCTTTTTAATTTTAATGTGAATGTGTCCTTGTGAAAAATCTCTTGATGTTACTGCCATGTGCCATACCTATAGGTTCTCTGTGCCTTATACTATCAATTTATTTTTTATTTTTTATGCATGAGATGGTTTTCCCTTGTTAAGCTAAGTGAAGAAGATGGTCCACGTCATACGAATAGAAAATAGGCACACTTGCTATTTATAAGAGGGGTTGTCTTTACAAATGTTAGTGCATACTCACTTAATGAAATGCACACGTTTATGTTGCAAATAGTGACTACGAATCTTTGTGTGTAACTGGATGTAACTGACCCTTGTAAATAAAAGGCCACAAAACTGAGACCAAGATTAATTCTGTATGGTGGCAATCAATGACAGAAGCATGACACGGTGTAATTCAAACTCTGCATCCACAAAAAATTTTAATATTTCGATGGATCCGAGTTTCAACGTTTAATTTAAAAAAAATATATACCTAGAACATAAAACTCTTTTTAACACATTTGTTAGAGTTTAGTGCCGTGCAAGTAGAGGGCTTCACATTAAAATGTGTGAAGGAGACGTTATTATTGAGGTAGCATGACTGTACCCAGATATTTGGATGTGGATTACTCTTACTCTTTTCATTCTTGTGGTGATATTGTACACAGACATCCCCCATGTGTAGCTTCATTTAACCTCTGCACCACGATGCATCCTACTGTGTGTGTTTTCTGGCGCTGCTACCTTTGTTCCCGAGAAGTAAGGATCCATTGCTCTTACTGTTCTTTGCGAGCTGAGACCATGAAATACAATTAAAAAATTATTCTCTCTCCTTTCCACAGGAAAATGAAGAAGTTGTTGCGGTCAGTTATGATAAAGTGTCTTTGAAGTTTTCAGGGTGTTTTTTATATTTTAAAAAACTGATGATTTTTTTTCTTTCTTTTTGTTTTGCAACACTGACGTCTAACAGATTTTTCAGGTTCAGGTATTTTCTCACATAATGTTGCAACAGTTGCCTTGAGATGCACAACTCTCTCAAAATGCTGAACAACAATGTGTGCGTGTGTGTTCCTGCTTGACTGCATTATATGCAGAGGCTTTCTGTCTTGCCCTTCTTGTATATATATATGAAAAAGAAGAACAGCAAAAATCTAATGCAGTTCCTCCATTTTATTATTATTTAAAAATATACAACCCTAATTCCAAAATAGTTGGTACTCTCCTTTCTCAAGGCACAAAATGAGCACTATTTAATTTTCCCTGTTTAGCAAATCTGGCTAGTGAAAAATATTAGCTCATTTTGAATTTGATGGTAGTAAGATATTTCAGTTGGAGAGGGGATACAAAAGGCTGGGAAAGTAAGTGGTAATAAAAAAGGTAATTAGATTGGATTAATAAAACGTATTAGTTTAACAATAGGTCAGTTACGTGATTGGGTATAAAAAGAACATTTTGTAGTGGCACAGTTTCTCAGAAGTAAAAATAGGCAAAGGTTCACCAATCTGCAACAAAACCCCAAAACGGTATCTATAAATTGCTGAATAATTTTAGGACAATGGTCCTAAACATAAAAGTTTGAAGACTGAATATCTCTTGAATATCATCTACATTGCATAATGTCAAAAAATTCAGAGAATCTGGAGAAATCTCTGTGTGCAATCTCTGTGAAATCACAGGCCCTGTGGCCTTAATGCAGCACTGCATTAAAAAAAGGCATAGAAATCACTGAACGACCTGAGGAACACAAAGTGGAGAACTGGTCTGCGTACAGACAAATCTCTATGGAAAGCATGGAGAATGTGTCTGGTCTAGAGAGGAGAGGGACCATTCTGCATCTCTGATGGTACGGGGGTGCATCATTGTCTATTGAATTGCCAGCTTGCACATCTGGAATGGTACCAACAATGCTGAAACGTATTTACAGGTTTTAGAACAACATATGCTCCCACCCGGACGGGAAGGCCTTTAATATTTCAGCAAGACAATGCTAAACTGCATCTATTAGAACAGCATAAGTTCTCTATGTTCTACTGTGAATAAATTATGGGTTTATGAGATTTGCAAATCATCCTGCAAATGTGCAAAATTACATTCAACTGAGTTTACATTTCTGGCAATGTCCAAATAGGTCAGGATAAAAAACACTGTAAAGGTGGAATTGCAAAAGTTGTACATGTGCAAAACCATTGATTTTACTGTAAACTACATGCAAAAATTTTTTAGCTGTGTGCTTCTCTTTGTAGGATTTTAGTGGCAGTAAATACCAAAAACAAAAGAAACTATTTCCCCTCTAGATCCCATCAGGGTGCATGAGGTGAACGGGTACATTTTTAAGGACAATGCCTTTGACTGATTTCTGATTTTCTTTGTGTGTGTGTGTGTGTGTGTGTGTGTGTGTGTGTGTGTGTGTGTGTGTGTGTGTTTCTATGTCAAGCTAGAGGACTACAACAAAACATACACAACTAGAATAAGGTATTCCAAATCTTAAAATTTTTTTTAAAAAAATCAGCCGTATCTTGAACAGGCAGTATTTCTTTACTAAGACATCTAAACACTGTTTCTTTTTACAATATTCTGATTTTTTTTAAGTGATGCTTTGACCTGAATGCTAACTTTAACATCCAAACAGGCTTAGAATGCTAACATGTTGATGTTTTGAAGGTTTTTATGCTTCATTTTTTGTACTAAGCACAAAATTCAACTATTGATCAATAATAATACGATTAAGAAAAATGAGCTGTGGTTTGTACATGGTCGCCTTTGCACTGCCTACACATATCCAGTGTAGACAGAGGAGCCTGCATATACAATTTAATTGCATCAAACAATGCCTTGTGAATACCTTTGTTTCAGGTTTATAATTAAAAACCTTGATGCTTAAAATTCTTCATGAGTGAGCTGAACGTACTAGTGTTGCAAATAGTTATTGAAATGTCAAAGATTTGTCATAATTGCTGCTACAGCAACCTGTTTGAAGAGAGCTTTCCCATTATCAGAGTGGTTTCTTCACCTGCTGCTGCTTCTGGCCCTTTCCGAAGCCACCCAGTGAAAGTGAAACATTGAAACATGAAAGGGAGTCTCACCTCCCCGGAATAAAAACAAGGAGATGACTCTTTAATTAAAGGTGAGAGCTAATACTATTCAGAACGAGGAGGTTCTTGCTGAATGTGGAGCAGACAAGAGGCAAGGGGAATGCTGCACGAGAGGGGGGTGTTGTTGGGCATGTATCTCGGCAGTGTCTCCCTCCCTCTGAGTCCCAGCACTCCCTCCTTGCAGATTCCAGCGTTAAGTTAATTGGACAGGGAGAGGAGAGGGCTGAGGAGGGAAGCGTTCAGCCCCATTAGCAATCCCCCTGTGGAAGGCTGAGCCGAGAGGATCACAGACTCACAAATAGGAGGATTAAAATAATCAATAGGCTTCACTCTCTCTCCTTCAGCACAGGCAGTCCTGTGTACAACGCTCACACACACAAGCACGCACCATTAAAAAGATATACACACGCACGCACGCACGCATGCATGCACGCACACGCTCCTGAGCAAATACAAACACACCAAGAGTCTGAGGAATACTAGTTCAAGGAGCGCTACTCTACCCAGTGGTGTCTTTCACAAATTAGTCTGGGTCAGGCAAGATTCACACACACACACACATACACACACACACACACACCTATTCTCTGTTAATGAAGGTTAATTCTGCCTCTGACTAAACGAGGACCAGTTTAAAGGTCAGGAACATGAAAACAGTCTGACATATCTATATTTTGCTCAGTTATTTCTGAACTTTAATGGCTGCTGAATTTGCTCTCACGTAAAAGACTTTTGTATATATATACATACATATATACATATACATACTGAATATGCTGTATAAAAAAAAGTCTTATATCCATACAACATTAAACTTGTGACATGTGTGCAATTATTAGCTCTTTTACTGCAGCAATTTAACTGAACACATATTTACACATGTATTTTTTATTTAAAACAAATACTTTATAAGAAGAAATCAAAAGGTGACCAGAGGAAAATATCAAAGTGTTCAACATAATAGGGAATAGCAGAAAAAAAATATCTACTCTGGCACTTAGCTGAACCAAATCTGGAATCTAATTTGAACTTTCAAATTCTGATAATGCTCACCACCTCTTTCCCACATGACCTTTTTAAATGAAGCACTGCACAGTCGAGACTCCTCATGTGGTACATGCTCGGTTTTACCACACAGCGAGTTTATATAAGATTGTTCATTTGAGTTGTTTTTGGAGGATTGAAAGCAAAAACTTAAAGTCCCACTAAACACAAACACAAAGACCAAAACAAGGACAACAAGCAGACAAAGTTAAATAATTTTATTTTTATAAATAGATAATTGAAAATCCCTTGAGAGATCCTAACCCCCAAGTTAAGATAAAACCTCCTAACACATTTCCTGTACTTATCGCCAGGCTGAGGAGGGGAATTGATTTAATTTGTCCACAAACACATAACAACACATGACATCCATATTTTCTTTAGGGACTATTAAAGTATTCTGATTCTGATGACACTATAAACTAGAGGTTAAATAAAGACTGGACTCCTGCTGGGACACGCTAAGTCTCTTGATGTAAGTGCTTTCATGATTTAAGTTAAAATCGTTGACTTAGTCCATAAAACACATATCCGATTCATGTGAATTACCATCAAATAGCAGGATTTACTCTGTTTTTGTCGCACTGGATCAGAAACTGTCCTTTTCCATTTTTATTTTTCACAGTTCAATAAAAGATTAAAAAAAAAAAAAAATACCACTTGCCCTTCTTTCTTGAGCGTCTCGTGAGCACTCTTACTGACATCCTGTTGCAGGAGGTCATTTAATTGCTAAGGAGGTCAATCACTGCCATTTCATTTTTTTTCCCACACACATTTACAGGTAAGTGCTTTATTTTAGACTCCCCATGTAGCCCATTCAGGGCATTGGCATAATCAGCCTCCTTATCCCTTCTAGAGTGGATCCATAAAGTGAATTTTACAAACAGGCACAGGCATCAAACTAACTATTAATACTGGTTATTAATTAATATTTTTATTAATAATCTGCAAGCTGCTGTACATTTTATACATGCCTGGGGATTTGTTCATTAGTGTGGTCCACATTTGTTAAGCTTCTCCAGATTTTACTCACAAAAAAAACCCCATAGACTGGCTTCAGTATAACTTAAAGTTCTGCTGAAGTTTGCTTTTGGTGACTGAACGATCCACCTGACTCTCTTATGTAAGACTCCCTTCAAATACTGACAGCCAGCATTGGGAAATGATCCAATACCGGACATGATTTTTAAAAAATTCATCTTATTAATTGGTCTCAGTTTAATTGCTGACTGGTTGAGGAAAGTATGATAAAATCAAGAATAGAGTAAAAATGAGTGCTTTAAATTTTAAACACAGAAAGTAGGGAAGTTAACAAGCTTGAGCTCTCCCTGTCAGTTTTAGTCTACTTTATTCTCCATTTTACTAAATTACTCATTACTTATTTTACAAATAAAACAGCAGTAAGTTACCAGCAAACCAGATCAGCTCCAGATCACCAAACTGCAACATGAAAGCGCTTATAAAACATCACCGATGATAAAAAATTAACATATTAAGGTAACACCAAGAAGACTTAACTTTACCTTGAGTTAAATTATATTACTTTGACGTTGCTTTCTTTCCTAAGGATCATTACAAAGAAGCACCTCAACCAAATTATCTATCTATCTATCTATCTATCTATCTATCTATCTATCTATCTATCTATCTATCTATCTATCTGTGTGTGTGTTCGCGCTGAGAGGATAGTATTAACATTTTTATAAGTATTGTTGGAGGACAAAAACATTATCTACACCGCTGCGCCCCCTGCTGTACTGTGATTGTCACTAAGTCCCTGTGCTGTCCAGGAGTTGCAGTTTCGCGCTGTGGTCGCTGGGCGGCAGGCAACTTCGACTAGTTGTCTGCAGGCAAAGATGGCGGTGCGGAAGAAAGACGGCGGCCCGAATGTAAAATATTTCGAAGCGTCTGATACCGTTTCTCAGTTTGATAATGTCCGCGTCTGGCTGGGAAAGAATTACAAAAAGGTACCGACCGCATGTTTTGCTATCCTACAGAGAGGCCTTCCATTTTTCACGTTGAAATATGGGGACTTACCTATTGGGCAGAGGCAGTGACAAAGAGAGGAGGGAGGGTGCTGCTGAGCGTCCAGCTGTTTGATTCACTCGAGCCGGGATACAAAAGGATGCTGAGCCAACGGCTGCATCAGATGCAGCCACTAACGGCATTTTCTCTGAGCACTGTTGTAGTTCAACCGATCTAAAACAAGCACACAGTCTGACCTCAGAGGATGGATTTTTGTTGAAGGGTGACTTTAGCCGGCCAGCCCGCTAGCTAGCTAGTAAGCTAATGGGCTAACGGTGAGGCAGCTCGGATCCAGATGTTGGCTCTGTGGCGCGCCGCGCTGACTGAAGCAATGGCCGGTGTTGAATAACACTGAGCGCTGTGCTGGTGTTTAAACACAATAATCGAACAAAAAAACTTAATATTTTAGTAAATAGTGATAAAAATGAAAGGTTAGCGATATTTGTGAATCCATCCCCTCCCCATTTACCAATCCGTGTCGCAGTTTTCACTGAAATTTCCTTCCTTTGAGATATCTGATAAAAGCATCCAACAGCACAGTGGAGTTTATTTTCATGTGTTTGTGCACAGTACATCCAGGCCGAGCCCCCCACCAACAAGTCTCTGTCCAGCCTGGTGGTCCAGCTGCTCCAGTTCCAGGAGGAGGTGTTCGGTCGACATGTCAGTAACCCTCCGCTCACCAAGCTGCCGGTACGTGTCTTAAACATCTGTATATCTGTTACATTCACAGATAGATACCTCATTTAAACTGCTGTGATTCTGAATGTGTTGAGTTGTATCCCTGCAGATGAAATGTTTCCTGGACTTTAAGTCAGGAGGGGCTCTCTGCCACATCCTGGCTGCAGCCTACAAGTTCAAAAGTGACCAAGGATGGTAAGACTTTCTTTCTAGCTGACTTTAGGCGTCTGGGCTAGTGGCTGTTAAGTTACGGCGCTCAGTTGGATATTGGCTATGTTGCCGTTTCGTGTGTAACTCCAGTCTAAACTCCTGGTAGGCGCAGGTTTGACTTCCAGAATCCGTCGAGGATGGACCGAAATGTGGAGATGTTCATGACGATTGAGAAGTCCTTAGTGCAGGTGAGTTTTGCAGCAGTGTTTTTATGGTTGTCAATGGACACTAGGAAATTTCAGGTCATATTTTGATTGATTTATCTAACAGGAGTAAGTTTTTGATGGTTTTTCCTGCTGGAGGCACTAAATTTAAATGATAGCAAAGAGAACACCATGTCCTTTGGTTACGCTAAATTTCTCAAGAGTCTGGGAATCAAGCTGCCTCAGCATTACAGATAGAAGAATTGAAAGACATCCAGTCACATGACCACAAAAAATCCTACTTAATCAGTCCTGCAGTTTTCCGAGATCATCTAGATTTCTTCATCTGCTGTGGCATGGTGATTTCTACTTTTAATCAGGTTCATAGGACAAGTACTGGGCAATTAATATTCCAAAGAGGGCACATGAGAAACTGGGACTGTTATGGAAGACTGCACCAATAAGCTAATATTGGGGAGAACTGAGTTTAGATGATTGTATTGTTTTGTGATTCATCTTGATTATTTAAATTAATCCTCGCGAATGTAGTTGTGTAAGTGATGTATCTGCTCCGATTCTTCCAGAACAACTGTCTGACTAGGCCCGTCATCTACCTGAGCCCTGACATAGAGCCAAAACTGCTTGGGAAACTGAAAGACATCATCAAAAGACATCAGGTGTGTTTTAAAGGTGCCTTTCAGGCAGGTCATTTACTACAGCCAGTTTTAATTTACATTCAAATGTTTCTACCCGTGTTTTCTTGTATTGCAGGGCTCAGTAACTGAAGACAAGGCCTCCAGCTCCCACGTTGTTGTGCCTATTCCTGCCAGTCTGGAGGAAGGTGAGGTTTTGTATCGGTAGGCATTGTTACAAGTTTTACTGCACGAGTCAGATTTGCGCTAACATCGTCGGATCTTTTTGGTCCAGAGGAGTGGGTTCGTCCTGTGATGAAGAGAGACAAGCAAGTGCTGCTTCACTGGGGATATTTCCCTGACAGGTTTGTTCAGAGCACCGTGCAGCTCACTTTTATCTACTTTTCTTATTATCTCAATACATCTTTGGTTTTTACAAGGTTAAGCTGACATTACCCCTCCTGCTGTGGTGTTACATGGCCAAACATGCGGTTTTCCCACCTAACGCGAGCTTCGACCTCATTCCTTTTCTCTGTTTAGTTACGATACCTGGATTGCAGCCAGTGAAATTGAGGCTGCGGTAGAAGATCCTCCCTCCCCAGAAAAGCCCAGGAAGGTATTTGTTGTTGCTTTTTTCTGTCTGTGTCAGTCTTTATGAATTTAAACAGACTAAAATGATTTTCTAATACTCCCTGAGTTTAATCAAATATTCGACCCCTTTATTAAGGCTACATGACACTTGCAGTATTTAAATTCAAGGATCTTTTTTTTACCTGTCCACTGTACAGCACTTAAATCTTACAGATACATCTGTATGTTTTTGGAAACCTTTTTGATTTCAGCTAGAATTTAAAATTGTTCTTGTTGTTTTCTGTAAAATGAAGTCGTTTATAACAGAGGTTAACATCATGAGTTTCAGTCTTTTATTATAACTCAATTTAGATATCCCCCCTTCCACCTCCTTCTCCTCTTCTTCCTGGTGGTTGACATGCTTGCTGAAAACATTTCACTTGCAGGCAGATAGATTAATTGGGCTATTTATTTACTTACAGGTCCACGCAAAGTGGATTTTAGATCTGGACCAGTATAACGAGTGGATGAACGAGGAGGACTATGAGGTTGGAGAGGGCTGTCCTAAGAGGAAGAGGATCTCCGCCAAGACCCTGACAGATGAAGTGACCACACCAGACGAGCGGAGGGACAAGAAACCTGGCAGCGCCAAGAAGAGGAAGCGCTCGCCGTCACCCTCCCCAACCCCGCCACCTCAGGAGAGCAAGAAGAAGAACACCAAAAAAGGGTATGTTAAGGTTCACGTCCTGATGCATGATGATGTTCTTCGACTTCCTGTTGGAGAAAAAAAAAACAGAGGGTTATGAGAGATAATGCAATACACATTTGTTTCCTTTGTGTGCGTGTTAACAGACCAACGACCCCGTACACCAAGTCTAAACGGGGTCAGAGGGAGGAGGAACAGGAGGACCTGTCCAAGGATTTGGATGAAGCTTCACCTGTTCCAGCGTCTGAAGAGGGAAACCCAGCAAAGACAAGTATACAAGTCTACATCAGTACAAATATCAATCACATATATTTTAAAAACACTATATATTGGGTCCTCTTTTAAAATATTAATAATCAAGCAATTTCTGTCTCCCTGCAGATAACACCAAGAAGGACTCTGATTCCACCCCAGTTAAAGGAGGGACAGATTTGGGTGAGCTTCACCTACACAACCGTATTTAACCACCGCCAACCAGTTTAATAAATGCTTCACCAAAAATGGCAAAGGCTTATTGTGTTCCGCTGTTATTCATCAATAATTTCCAGTAATAAAGCACTGATCAATCTACTGACCCTTTCACGCACGCGTCTCTTTTGTGTGATTTAACAGATGAGCAAGAAGACGAGTCCATGGAAACAACAGGAAAGGTAATTTAACAATTAATAGTACACATGACAAAATCATGGCTGTAATTCTATGTGTGAGCCCAAATGTATGTTTGTATGAACAACAGGAAGAGGAGGAAGGCTCCCCGAGTGTGAAGGGCGAACCGGTGAAAGGCTCAGACCTCCACGAGGACAATGTGACTGAGCAAACCCATCACATCATCATACCAAGCTACGCAGCCTGGTTTGACTATAACAGGTAAGAATAAAAATGTTTTTCCCCACGTGAGAGCAGAATGAGGAAAAGGAAAGTGAACTGGTTGAAATGATAAGCAGTGCCACACGACGTATGATTAGAACGTTTAAAGGGTCATCCATAAGTGAGTGAAATTCGTGTTGCATACTTGCATCTGTTTTCCCTCCAGTGTTCATGCCATTGAGCGCCGAGCCCTGCCAGAGTTTTTCAATGGGAAGAACAAATCCAAAACGCCCGAGATGTAAGTGTTTGAGCAGTGCACAACGCAGTGTTAAATGATTTAAATCTGTTTATCTGTCAGATATTTAAAAGCCTCTTTGTTTCAGTTATCTAGCATACAGGAACTTCATGATTGACACCTACAGACTGAATCCTCAGGAGTACCTGACCTCCACTGCCTGCCGTAGGAATCTGGCAGGAGATGTGTGTGCAATCATGAGGTAAGGGGAGGATAGGTGTTTCCAACCAGTGTTTGCAAAATCACTTACTGCCAGCGACGAATACGCCAGACCTTTTCTCCCCCCCACAGAGTCCACGCCTTTCTGGAGCAGTGGGGGTTGATCAACTATCAGGTGGACTCTGAGAGCCGGCCCACACCCATGGGTCCTCCCCCCACCTCGCACTTCCACGTCCTGGCAGACACTCCATCCAGCCTGGTGCCCTTGCAGCCCAAGACATCTCAGGTTTGTATACACACATACATGGATACGTGCGCACACATCTTCAAGGTTGTTTTACATATGTTCCTTTTTCACCCTGTAGACCCCTGCGACCCAGCAGATGATGTCATTCCCTGACAAAGTGAAGGACAAGCCAGCAGATTTGCAAAACTTTGGGCTGCGGACCGACATGTACAGCAAGAAGACAAGCTCTGTAAAGGTACAAGTCCAGGAGGGTGGATAACAGAATGACTGTTTCTCTGTAACTTCGATTTACTCACCATAATGTCGGTGGTTTAATCGTGTTAACAAGGTGATGGTGATGTTTTGTGTGCAGAGCAAGAGTGCAGCCAGCTCCATGAGGGAGTGGACAGAGCAAGAAACACTACTACTACTTGAGGTACACTCAGTCAGTGTTTTAAACATGATCAGAGAGTGTAAAAGCAGCCACAGTAATACCACACTGGGAAATGTTATCATGGAAAGATGGAGCTAAATGTAGCTGTCACTTCCCTCAGGGTTTGGAAATGTATAAGGACGACTGGAACAAAGTGTCTGAACACGTGGGCAGCCGTACCCAGGATGAGTGTATCCTGCACTTCCTGCGGTTGCCCATTGAAGACCCGTACTTGGAGGACAGCTCCTCTTCCCTGGGCCCACTTGCCTACCAGCCGGTACCTTTCAGCCAAGCAGGGAACCCTGTCATGAGCACCGTGGCCTTCCTCGCCTCTGTAGTCGACCCAAGGGTGGCCTCGGCCGCAGCCAAGTCTGCTCTGGGTGAGAAGTAACTCCATTTGAAATTTCCCAATTCTGTAGAAAACAAAAATGGTCTCTTTGTGCTGTTACAGTTTGAGCTAATAGTAAGTGCCTGAATGGGAAAAAGAGGAAGCAATAGGGAACTGAAAACATCAACCAGTAAATAATCCAATAGGATAAAAATTAAGACAGCAAAATACATTTTAATTTTCTACAGTCAAACCATTAAATGTATGTTAAACAACATCTTTCCAACACTTGACCAAATCCTGTATCATTAAAGCTCCAAATGTCTGTACACACCATTCATAAACTTGCTTTTGTTCAGGCAACAATTTTGTTCATTTTCAATCTCCTAAAGGTGACTAATCCATCAGTGTCCTTGTTTTTGCTTCACATCATTAATTGTGATTTATCTCTCCCGGCTCAGAGGAGTTTTCGCGTATGAAGGAGGAGGTTCCAGCGGCGCTTGTGGAGGCTCATGTGCGGCGGGTGGAGGAAGCAGCGAGAGTCAGCGGCAGACAGGACCCTCTGTATGGCCTGGAAGGCAGTGGCATCGCAGGGACCGGCCTGGAGGAAGGAGAGAGGCCTGGTAGGATAAATGCACACAGCATAAATTTTGGAACGCTGCATTACAAAGAAAATTGAAAATAATAATTGTAAAACTTGAGTAGTCGGAAAAGGCACACTGAAAGGTTGTGGCTTGCCTTCTCTATAGATGAAAGCAGTGATGAAAGCAAAAATGATAGCCAATCGAATGAGGAGAAGCGAGAGGCCAAGGTATGATGAGAGTTCATTGTAACATAATAGAATGTCTCATATATATATATATATATATATATATATATATATATATATATATATA
>VUQG01044446.1:60463-83039 GCA_015106755.1 Etia nguti
CTAAACATGTTTTGTTTTTTTTTTTTTTTTTTTAGAGGGTTTAGATGACAGATGGCTCAAGCTGCTGGACCTCCTCTGAGCTGCGAGGACTCAAACTGCTCCTGCTTGGTACATCCCCGGTGATGTCACCGTTGCTTTGGCAGCAACAGCCAATCCCATGCCTCCATTCACAGCTGCATTTCTCGCATAGTTGCAGGGACGCAGCTCGTTTGTGGTGCAGCACGGTGCTGCAGAACCATAACCTGCACACATGCTACACACCCCCTTCCGGTTTTCTGATTAAATAAGATGCGACACATTAACACACAAATGTAAAGCAAAGCTACTGCACGAACGCTGTAATATCGAATATTTTTAACGGGGCATTCCCATCTTTGATAACCACACATTAATGGTATAAAGCTGTGACAGACGACGCTGTTTCTTTAGACCTAACCGAACAGAGCCTGCTTTTTAATCCCGGGCTCAGTGAAGAGCCAATAATCAGCAGTTTGACGGCTTTGTGCCCACATTGCATCTGCATAGACTGACCTATAAATTGTGTTTTACCCTGACAATAGGTTATCAAATGGGTGAAATTCCTCAGGTCTATTTTTATTGAAGCAACAACACTTATCACATGTACACCTTTTTCTATTGACAGGAACCTCTGTAAACATTTCTGTAAATTAATGAAAACTTTATATTTTGAACTCCCAGAACTTTCCCCCCCAGTTTTGCAAATTCATCTTGTAGTTTCACTGGTGCAGCTCACTTAAGATCAATGTGGGCTGCATGTGGACCACAATGTAAAATGACTTTGACATGACCTATAGGGTGATCTAGGCTTGTTTTTGATTAGGCATGTGATATACTGTGTGCACCGAGCACAAAAATGTTCTTCTTTGCAACGAGGATGAATAACGTGTTGGGCAATTTAACAGGAACGAGATCGCGGATACAAGCGGCAGAAACGAGCTTCCTCCGAAGGGTGGCTGGCCTCTCCCTTAGAGATAAGGCGAGAAGTTCAGCCATCCGGGAGGGGCTCAGAGTAGAGCCGCTGCTCCTCCACATCGAAAGGAGCCAGTTGAGGTGGTTCGGGCATCTGACAAGGATGCCTCCTGCGCACCTCCTGGGTGAGGTGTTCCGGGCATGTCCCACTGGGAGGAGGCACCGGGGCAGACCCAGGACACGCTGGAGATTATATCTCTCGGCTGGCCTGGGAACGCCTTGGTGTTCCCCCGGACAAGCTTGAGAAGGTGGCTTCTCTGCTTAGGCCGCTGCCTCCGTGACCCGGCCCCGGATAAGCGGAAGAAGATGGATGGATGGTAAGTTCAGTTAGGTTACAGAGCATGAGGTCCGTCATATATAAATATCACTTTTTAAAATAATTGCCACTAAGCCTTTTCATTAAAAATGTATATTTACGTAGCAAAATATAGAATAGTGTATAAAATTAAATACTAAGGCAGGTGTTTCAGGAAAAACAATTTATTGTTGGATTGGTCATTTCATCAGGTATCACTGTTTGCAGGTGCATATACTCTTTCAAATTCATGATGCTGACTGTGATGCCTCAGTCTTACAGAGTTCACAAAAACCTGAATTATGTTCACACATGAAATGAAGACATGTCAAATTCAGCTGGATGAACAATTTCCCTCTCTTCATTCTGCGTCTTCAGTCGTCTCGCCGCACTGAAATCGGACAAAGTCTAGCACTCGAGCCTGCTGACCTCTGAGGAACTGTGCCACAGTCCTGCTGGGGTCTGCCAGGAAGGTCTGAGGCAGCAGGCGTGTCTCACTTTCACCACAGGGCAGGTCATCCATGTTACCCAGAGACAAAGGGGACTCTCCCACTACATGCTGTCCTAGTTTACGACCTAGCATTTCCTGCTCTCCTTGCTTTCCACCCTGAAATACGACCAGGGCTCCATAACGGCCCATGGCTACCTCGGTCTGGGTGCTGATGCCGCCGTGTACATATGAACCAATTTTCCACTCAGCAGGGATGCCCACCGTCACTGCCCGCTTCAAAGACATGTTCTCACCAAGGCGACCTGAGGAGAAAGAGGCACAGATATAAAACCAAAGCCTGCTGCAACAGACTGTTCATTTTCATGCTTAAAAACTTCACAATTTCAAAATTTGTGCCGCTTATATTTATCTTGATTTACATTTTTGTTTCAAACCAAAACAGCTAAATTTATTCAACTCTCAGACGGGCACTCCTTCCTGACAATCTGACAGCATCTGAATGTGTCAGCTTCACACATGAATGAACAACCTAGCAACTCTTCTGCAAAACTTTAACTACCTAATAACATCCAGCCTACTGAATCAGTTTAACAGCCAAAGTCTGAATGTATAGAGTTGCAATATTTCACACACTGCTCAAAAAAGTTAAAGGAACAGGTTTTAATCAGAGTATAATATAGATCTGGTCAGTGAAGTAGCAGAGGGGGTTGTTAATCAGTTTCAGCTGCTTGGTGTTAATTAAATTAACATGGTAATATGAGGCAATATCTGGACCCTATAGAGGTTACACATGTAGTCCAGCTCCTCTATGATGGTACATTAGTATGTGTCATTGCCAGAAGGATCGATGTGTCTGCCAGCACAGCCTCAAGAGCATGGAGGAGATTCCAGGAGACAAGTATCCATCAGCAGGACCGGTCTCCACTCCTTTGTGCAAGGAGGAACTTGAACATTGCCAGAGCTACAAAATGACCTCCAGCAGGCCACTGGTGTGAATGTTAATGTGTCTGAGCAGACAATCAGAGACAGACTTCATGAGGGTGGCCTGAGGGCCCAGCGTCCCCCAGCTGGCTCTATGCTCACTGCCCAGTACTGTGTAGCCCAATTGGCATTTGCCATAGAATACCAGAATTGGCAGGTCCACCACTGGCACCTTGTACTTTTCACAGATTAGAACAGGTTCCCCCTGAGCACAGATGTGTGTGACAGATGCGAAAGGGTCTGTTGAAGCGGTGGAGAACGTTATGCTACCTGCAACATTGTTCAGCATGACTGGTTTGGTGGTGGGTCAGTGATAGTATACGGAGGCTAGGCAATGGCCCCCTGACTCCCATTAGCCATCCTTGAAATCCTTGGACCCAATGTCAGACCCTACACTGGTGCAGTCGGTCCTGGGTTCATCCTGGTGGATGAAAATGTCATGTTGCG
The DNA here is from genome assembly GCA_015106755.1 of Etia nguti. Classification (NCBI taxonomy): domain Eukaryota; kingdom Metazoa; phylum Chordata; class Actinopteri; order Cichliformes; family Cichlidae; genus Etia; species Etia nguti. The sequence continues at coordinate 63,628 of VUQG01044446.1, forward strand.
AGAGTTAGCAGACAGTTCCTGCTGGATGAAGGATTTGATACAGTTGACCTACCCCCACACTCGCCTGATCTAAATTCAATAGAACACCTCTGGGACATTATGTTTCGGTCCATCCGACCCCACCAGTCTGCACCTCAGACTCTCAAGGAGCTCAGTGATACTGTGGTCCAGATCTGGGAGGAGATCCCCCAGGACTCCTAATTAGGAGCATGCCCCGACGTTGTCAGCCATGCATACAAGCACATGGGGGCCATACAAACTAGTGAGTTCCATTTTGAGTTGCTGCAATAAAATTTTGGTAAGACAGACTAGCCTGCCACATAATGTTTTCACTTTGATTTTAAGGGCATCTTTGAATTCAGCCCTCTGATAATTTTTCCTTTACATCAAAGAATGTGGCATCCTTATAGATAAATAGATATCCAGCATGATTCCCTCCATTGAGATCTGATGTGTTTTTAACATATTCCTTTATTTTTTTTTTTTGAGCAGTTTAGTTTATGTGTGTACCACATTTCTCTCCATCTTATATTTCTATTAAGCTGTGAGTGTAAAAGTGAAACGTCTGAATAACAGAAAACCATAATTTTAACAGACTGCAGTGTTATATGTCCCATGTGTGAAAAGTGCTTTACAATGAGCAGTGTTCCCTTAAGCAAAGTACTGACCTATAGTGAGAGCCACCTGATCAGCTAGTGAGGTTCCTTCACTCACGCTGAGTTTGCTTAAGTCATCGCTTGACAGGACACTCTGGAAAGAAAAGCCAGTTTGTTAGTAAAAGGACTGCTTAATGAGGCTAATGTGTAGTTTAGTGTTTCTTCAGGAGTGTCTAACTGACTAGAGCAGTGATTCCAAAAGTGTGCGCTAGGGCCCCCTGGTGGGCTACAGTAATAACAGAAAGTCAGTTTGAAATTACTCACAAGTATGTACAGTTACCTGTTTATATAAAATGTATTTATTTATACAAAAAGCAAATTAAAACTGGTAATGGTATGTGGTTACTTTGCGATATTACTTATTACTCTGACTTAAATTTACTGCTCTTGTATTAAAGTTAGTGTCCCAGTGGCAGGTGGGTCACCCATTAGCCTAATACTTTGCATATGACTGGGTGGCATTAACAATTTATAGCCAACAGCCTGTGAGGTTGATTTTTTTTAATACAATTGTTCTTAAAGGAAATGCATCACTTTAGCTCATATTTTGATTAGAGTGAAGATTTAAGATTGGACCAGAGAAAAAGTATGCAACGCTAAAGTTGTAATGCACTTTTAACCTACCAAACCCAGTGAATGATTAATAACACTGTTAAAGCATGTACTGCCATAATTTCTGTAATTGGTGTGTTTCATTTCACCTTGGGGTGCCCATATGGTCATGGAGCTTCCGGTTGGGCTGGTCAAGAGGAAAAAGAACTATCTAATAAAGGAGACGGGTAACATCTTCAGCGTTTCCCAGGTTCCCTGAAGCATCCTTGAAGGAAGCTGGAATATTTTCTCATTTGGATTGTGTCATAAGTGTTAGTCTGTCAGCACTGACATATATATAAACCCTGGTGTATCAAAAAGTTGCTGCACAAATCAGTTTCAAGAGTTCAAATACTTGTGTGGGATAACAGGATGGTCAACACACCACAGTTTCAGTTTAAATGAACGACTAGCAGTATTAGATCACGGCTGTACACAGCTCATGTTTGCCAGGAGCTGCATGACCAATTGCTGTGCACATCCCTGTAGGTGCCCCATTGGTTGGTGTGCATGTTGATGTACCTCGTTGCTGATGTATTGTTGTGCATTTTTTCTGGTTCATGCCTACTCTATTTAAAACGTTTCTATTATGTTTTGTCTGAAGGCCACATGCTAAATCATGTTTTAGTTAGTTTAGACTTCCATGCACCTTAGAGGCAGGTGAAGTTGTGACACAATCCACTGCTCTGCTTCCATTACCATTTATGAAATTAAAAAAATATCATTTATTTCTACTCCCAGGCCTCAGCATGAATCTCTACCTTCACATATCCCGGCTGACTTTGAGTTTTATTTCTGTGGTGGGCCAACGTGGCAAATGTCACATCCTTAACCAGCTGCTGGAACTTCTCATTGCGTGCCACAAAGTCTGTCTCACAGTTCACCTGCATCAAAAAGGACAGAGAAACAAAAGACCAACATGTTGAGAAAAAGAAAAAAAACAAAGAACTTGGAGATGGCTGCAAATGAATCCCCGCACCAGTGGGCTTACCTCAACCATTACTGCAGCTTTGTCTCCCACAAACACGCCGATGAGGCCCTCTTTGGCTTTGCGACCTTCGAGCTTATTTGCTTTGCTCCAGCCCTCCTTCTGGGCCTGCTCATGCAGCCACGTCTCTGCCTGAACATTTGCCAAATTACATTAAAAACAGTCCCACAGCTCATTAGTTTCAAAGATGTAACAACACTGAACAGCACCTGACAGAGATTAGGAGAGGCCCTCACCTGTGCTACGTCATTATCGAACTTCTCCAGAGCTTTCTTACAGTTAATAAAAGTGTAGCCGGTGCTTTTTCGCAGTTTCATGAGGAGGGCTTTCTCTGCTGCCAGCAGCTGACATCCCGTGTGTAAAGACTGCACATGCTGGCCAACACTGACCTGAGAGAGACAGATCATGAGCACACAACACAACTTCAACAAGTCAGCCACATTTATGTCTTTAAGAATGAATCAGATGTTGTTACAGTAAATATCAGTTTTAAGTAAATTTTGCTTCTGCTGTGGTATTAAGTGGCTATTAAATGAGAATGAATTAGCAAAGTTAACTCATTGAAAGTGTCCCACAAACGTTGGAGGCTAAATCAGCGAGAGAAGCTACACGAGTTTAAAGTTGAACGTCTATCATGCGCTTACCGCTTACCTTTGCGACATCTCTTGTTAATGTTCTGAACAAAAAGGTTAAGGACATCTTCGCATCCAGCAGAAGTGAGCAATCTTATGAAAGCTCAGAATGTCATTGACGTCCACGCTGTGGAAGGAAGCCGTCCAGGGACAAAAATATTTAAGTGATTTGCTTATTGCACTTGTGCGCCACCTAGAGTACTGGAGGACAGCTGCACTGCATTGTCAGAGCCAGCCCAAGGTTTTGCGGAGCCTTGGGCAGAATTTGATTTTTGGACCCCGGCTTATCCTACTATTAACTATATATTGTCCATGCTTAATTATTTATGCATTATACATATTAGTATGTATATGTATTAGATATTAGTATGGTGAAAAGAGTTAAAATAAACCAGCGGGTTCAATATTTTAATTGTTTCTGAAATGTGCAAAAAGGGCAGAAGAGTCGCACAGAATTTCACACAGGCCTAAATGTTCTTTTTCACATAGTAATGTAAATGTAAAGACAGACAATATTAACTAAATTAATAAGAAACTAAGTGACTAGAGAGATAATAGTAGGTTATCAACCATGATGTCTGTGGTTTCCATTCAGCATCACCTAAACTTAACACACCTGTACTGAAATAAAGACTCAGTTGATGCTTCTGTTTAACAAACAATATTATTAGTGAATGTTAAAAATTAATAACTCATATATCGCTTTGTTGTCTATTGTATGTATGCTGCTATGACACCTCAGTTTGTTTTATTTTGAGAAAAATCCTTTGAGATAAATCCTTTTTTGAGACAAGCTTGATGTGATCTACTTGTAAACACTTACAGTTTGCATGAACGTGACCCCAGCTCTGACTGTGAAAATGATAAAACTTTAAAGATTAAAAATTAAGGTTTCAATCTGTTAACATATTTATCAAACTGTTTCACTTCATTTTGTATTATTACACACAATAAGAGAGCTGGTTCTGTTCATAGTTTTCAGTCATGTGACTGACTGGCAGGTACAACATCACAGGAAAAACAAAGATATGAAGAGAAACTACAAATTCTGGGGACTTGTGATCCATATTCTCCAGCTTTATTTAAAATTCCTGAAAGTGGAAATGTGTCTCCAGAGCTCCACCTTACACTGCTGCCAGGATAAAAGTTTTCAAAGTGCGAACAGCTACGTATATTTTTGATCCGGATGGGTAAATAATGGGTAAATAATGCAGCCCCGTGGGAGATAAGAAACAAGAAATTGTTCATGGTTAAAACAAAATTAAGTGCTACATGTTACAGTTTGTTGACTTAGGCATTTGAAGTGTAGGGCCAGAAAAGCTCTGGTAGTTTTAGTTTGTCACAATAATGTCGTGCCATATCAGTTAAGTTAACCAAGTACTTTTCCAATGTCAGCTAAATCATTCGTACAGTTTAAATGAGCCACCAGGCGGGGTCGCTGTGGAGAAGCAGGGATTGGTGGGATTTGAACCTGTAAAGTGGGGTTAAGAGATGTGCTTACGTGTTGGTGACATACTCTACGCTGTTCTACCAGCTGTAAACATTGATTAATGCATTTGATAGCACAGCAGCTATCTGGCATTTAGGCCAAGTTGAACGGGAAGAGATTAAAAGAATGGCTGCACAGTGAAAGGACGGGTGGGCGTGTCCCAGTAGCTGTCACGTCACGTGAAAACTATGGATTGACCGATACTGAAAATGCAGGTTCTGTCAACAGAGCACAAAGCAGACATGAAGCGCTCCCTATGTCACCACCTGATGAAGTGCTCGCCTGTACCAGTCACAGCTGCTTCCTTCACTGCACAACTTGAAATTCCCCAAATGCGCTTGACTGCAGTGATAAACTACAGATAACCGACCATCGAAGCAAAATTCAAATGTCTGGCACAGCAGACGGTGAACAGTTTGTCTCTAGAAGCAGATCACGATTGAGTTTGTTTGGACACAGTAAACACAGTAAACGTATTAAACCACCTGAAAACACACCACAAACTGCAATCTAATGAATGCATGAAGGGCAAGAGCAACAATGCAGTGACTGCTAACATGAATCGCCTGTGAACTCAGAGGTCCATAAAAGCTTCTGTTACCTCAGTGCAAAGCAAAAGCCTCAAATATAATAACAACACTGTTATCTTAAATAGCATCGCTCTCAAAATTAGACATGTACATATAGGCCCTTGGGGGTCCGCACACTGCACAGCGTCCAGAGGGGGGGGGTCTGTTCATTCAGCCCACTCCTCAATCGTAAATTGCATGTAGACACTGAGGGTTCTGGGGACACGTCAGATGTTGTCTGCCAGAGGGTCACCTGTGCCATGCCCTCTGTTTTAAATGTGCTTTAGAGCACAACACATCAGCACTTCGTATAAGCGGGTAAAGCATGGGGTCTTTTTGCATCCTTGTTTTCTGTTCGCCATCCGGGGCTGGAGGCCGGGAGGAGGAGTTGGCTGTCTGGTCGGGGTCTGGGCTAGTAGGCAGCTCTGCTGCTGTGTGGCCGAGGCAGTTTGGTTGTCTCCACCCCAGAGTGAAGGGAACCATCTCCTGGGTCTGGGGGCTGATTGTCCCTCCGGGGGTGCTGGTGCCCGGACCTGGAAGTATAGATTGTGTATGGGGAGTGTGAGGGAGGAAATGCATGTTTGTGTCTGTGTGTGTCTGTTAGTCTATGTGTATGTGTCAGGTCAGATCTTAGACTGCCCCTCCCTCTTAGAACATCTCAGGCTCCCCTACATGTGGGCCTTATTTCTCCCCACCACACTCCCTGCCAGTGGCTGGTGCCCCTGTTGTGCCAAAAAGTGATCCCCTGCCAAAAAGTGATTTCCAGTGTTTCCGTGTGTTTTTTATGTGTAATATCTTTACGTATGTTGCTAAATAGACTTTGGTGAACAGGTATTACAAAGGGGTTATATATAAAATAAAAAAATTACCTGTTTCTCACGTATCTTTATAACTGTGTTATTGTACTTACATTATAACCAATCGGGTCCCTTTTGTCCAGTTAAAATATGTTTAAAGAACTATTGTTGCATTTGTTGCAATTTCTGCTGTCCTCTTGGCCAGATTACTCTTAAAAAAGACATTTTTAAAGTCAACAAGATTTTTTTTAACTGCATAAATAAAGGATATATAAAAGTCACTGATTGCGGCTTCTACCTTGTTACAGGAATGTTGTTTGTTGCTCAAGATGACTTCATATCATTCATGAGGGATACATTTGACACATGTTTCACATATTAAAGACCAACAAGTTATTTATAGCAGTCTAAATACGAGCAATCAGTTTTTGGCAGACGATCACTTTTTGGCACAACACCGGTTTGGTAGCGAGGCTCCAGATGCTCAACCAGACCGCCGAAAGGTCTGGCACTCAACAGCCGCTCTATCACGTGACCATACTGCTCCGACGTACTAAGGTCATGAGCTGGGTTACGCCATGTCGCAAGTTTTGTGAGGTGCTTTTGTGATACTTAATGGATCGGATTACATTTTTTATTTCTCTCCGATATCCGATCCAGTAATTTAGGTCAGGATCGGACCGATACGTAATATTGAATCGGTCCATCCCTTGTTAACAGTATGTTATTGGTCAGCTAACTCCTCTGACTCTAACCCCATAGAGAACATACAGACGAGGTAAAGGCTGCTCAGGCTCCTAAACGTGGGCTTAACTTTTGGTGAAAGAGTCTCGGTCAATAATATATACAGCTATGGTCAGAGGTTTACATACAGTCATCATGGGCATGAATGTGAGTGTAATTTGGGGCTTTTAATGTTTTCTTTGAACTGTTATTTTTCCAGGGTGGAATCATTATACAGCATACATTTTTAATGACTTTAAAAAACAAGAATTGGGTGCACAAGTTTGCACTGTGTTAACATTGTACATACAGGCTCAATTATAAATCTCCCCACTAATATTTGGTTAACTGTCCCTTAGCAAATTGCACCTCGACCAGATGTTTTTAACAAGCTTCTGGCATAATCCTGGCTAGATATTTGACCAGTCTTCTTCTAGCTGCTGATCTGAGGAAATGTAAAAGAGGAAAGATTTTGGAGATTGTAGTCCTCCTTCATTATTCCAGCCACTTTGTGCAATGTACCAGTACAACAGTTTCATCTGAGTGTGACAGTTTGCCATGCATAGGAAGAACACCCAAAGTGCTGACATATCCAATAACTTGTACCCTATTTTTTGGACCATAGGGCGCACCGGATTATAAGGCGCACTGTCGATGAACGGGACTGTTTTCATAGATAAGGCGCATTAAACGCCTTATTAACGTCTTATCTTATATTAATGACTAACCTCATATAGTGGATGGATTATCTCAGTTGTTCTCCTGACTGAAGTTTGGTCCGCTTACAGTTTCTTTCCATGCGACTGCATTTGTCAAAAACCATCGGGAACTTTTATCAAGTGGAAAAAAGTTAGCATTCATCCTCCAGCTTCACTGTGTTTCTGTTATGCTAACATATACCAGCAAGCCCAACTTCAGTAACCCTACAAACGTCACTGCTGTTTAGTTTTCTGTCTTCATTTATGTTGGAAGTGATAGCAGAGCTGTACGTTTTAATTTTTTCAGAAATCTCTCAGTCAGAACATGGTATATCATGTTTAGGTAACTAGCGAGCTAACCTCCTGCTAACTTCTAACTCCGTTAAATTGAATACATTCTGTTTTCATGGATGCCTGGATGTTAAACGTAATTGTTACACCTGGTAAAGCAGCAACGCTGATCATTTTATTAAAGTTGAAAGAATTTAGACAGTTTTAACTCTCAGTGATGCCGCATTGTTCGTTTCACTTTGGGACCTGAAGCAGACGGAGTTTTGGACCCAGATTTCTCCGAGTCCGCGAGTATCCTGACTACGGCAGCTGTAATGCTCCGACAACCCATCAAGCAGTGTGGCTTCGTAGCTTACCAAAGTCTTACTAAAACATTTTTTGACAGATTTTTGAGCGCCGTGTACCACATAAAATCGGTCCGAGGTCAGTAAGCACAACCAGAATTCATACATAAGGCGCACCGGATTATAAGGTGCACTGTCGATTTTTGAGAAAATTAAAGGATTTTAAGTGCGCCTTATAGTGCGGAAAATACAGTAAGTAATAAAAATCTTAAAATCAATTTAGCAGCTTAAGGGCAACCAATGTAGAGACATAAGAACTACAGCAATATGGCGTGTCCTTTCGTTTTTGAAGTCACACTTTTTAAGGAGAAGTGTGAACTGTCTTTTAAGGAACCCATCTATTACAATATTCAGTTTTACCAGAGATAAACCATTTTGTCAAAGAGGCCTTAAGTCTGGTTGTGATTTTAAGATGATAAAATGATAAAAGTTTTTTATTTTTTTCATGCTATTACATGACTGGTAAAACTTGTAAGAGTCAGTTAATACATGATGCAATGCTACATCTTCAAAAATCAAAAGATGAACATCATCTGTCCTAGATGAACAGGATATGAAAATCATTTCCTTTAAAAATAGGATTCCAGCAAAGACCTGGCATAGGACTGTCAACAGACCCATCTAAATCATCACTAAAACCTCATCAGAAATGTTCTCCATGAAATGTGTGCCCAACAGCTGGACTGAGAGTCAGTGGCAACAGGCCGTATGGAGTAAGGGTTTTTAAAAGATATGGCCAAGTGGAAGCTTGTAGAGGTCAGCAAATAAGAAGCCAAGGTATGAGCCCCGAGGGCCACTGCAGGTCAAGGGCATGTGTTTTGAGTTATCGTTGCCAATAGCAACAAAGTAACTGGTCGCATTCAGTCAAGTAATATTTCCAATATTTTTAAAATCCAGAAAAACAACCCAGTTTTCAGTTTATGTCAGAGTAGACACCTACTGTTGTCTGCTCCTGTTTTTGCTCCATTTCTCTCCTCCCAGGGTCATTTCCTCACAATGAAGAGGGAACACAGTAATGCACAGCTGCATTACAGAGCAGGAGATGTCGGAGAAGAGAATGGAGGGAGAAGAGTGAAATGAGGAACGGGTGAATGAGTGCATACACAAGATGCTTCTTGACCTGTGGGGTGACTCCTAGCCCAGGGAGTCAAGTTAAGTCATTCATGCGTGTAACCTCTCTATGTTGGAGCACACGCCCACGGACACAGGAATGAAGTCACAAGTACATCCAATTAATAACCCATGGGGAATCAAGAAGACACGTACATACCAGCATATAAATGCACACTGTAGCTTTAGGATGTTTAAAATGGATGTTATTTATTTATTTTTTGCCAATACTACTGTTCGTCTTCCTTCAGCTACATTTGTACGCATGATGATCCATTATTGCTGTATTGCACACCACGCTGTAGCTAGGCAACCACACTCAGCAGCAGAGCATTATGGGATACCCCTGGGAAATGTGCTGAGAATGTCAACATTGGGGCATCTATGAGGGAGCGTCTACAAAGAGTTGTACCTTTTAAAACACACAAATTCTCCCTTTTCACACTCTGCAAATATTCCCTGCATTTGTAGTTGGTTAAGTGGGAGATATGACCAACGTCTGGCATTCGCTCTGGGAGAGAATGGTGTTTTCGCTGGATTAGCTGACTGATGCACTCACATTATTGTCACTGATAGCTGAATTTCCCAAATGCTCAGGCCAGTGACTCATGCTGTGCATCATCAGCGCTCGATAAGACCACTAAAGAGGTGTCGTTGTGAAAAACTTGCTCCCTCATTCACACAATTCCGCTAGGAAGCCACACACTGTATGTATCAGTCAGATTGCCGTTTCAGTGTTTTGTGTGTAAACAGGACATTAATAGCCATGTCATTGTGTTTGCGCTGTACCAGCATGTGTGTGAGTATGAGCTGTCCCTTGTGGAGAAGTGTGTCATGGTCTGGTATTCTTCTTTGTGTCCTGTGGACCCCATGCATTAGTGTGTTAGCGGACATAAGCAAATGTAGCAGGAGTGGCGAGGCAGCGAAGCAGGATATCCCCTCTCTGTCTTACAGGCTTCCTTTGCTTCTCTGGCAAACACAAAAAGATCCTTCCTCACCCGTCCTCTTCCTCCTCTTCTCACTTTCTTCATTGCCTTGCTTTCTGGGCTATAACTTGACATTCTTTTTTTAAACTTTTCCCCCACTAATATCATCTACTAGGCTTCTTTGATGCTATCGGGCCTCTCCTTGTTTTGACTTGCTCCGTTTTTCTGCATCTTCTATTCTCAATCACACTCATTCGTCATTTTCTTCTCGCTTCCCCACTCCGTTGTCGCATGCCTCATCTTCATAGCAACTTTTATTTTTACTTGTGAAAACAAACTCAAAACAAGAGGAACCAAGAGGGAGTGCGTGACAACAGGGAGTGGGTGAGAAGTGAGAACACATGCCATCTGCTTAGCCTGAATGGGAACTGTTCCTCTAAAAGTTTAGGGGTCCGTGTTACATGCAGTTGCGCCCAGATCTGCAGATCTTTCCTCTTTGCTTGCAGTATTTTTCCTTTAAAGGTGGAGATTTTGTGCAAGCTTGTAAACATGAATATAATGTGGCACACAGTGTCTCTGAGTATGTGTGTCCTCCTGGCTGCGTCACATGACTCCTCCATCAGAGTATAGTGGCGGATCTGTTCCAAACTGTTTAGAGATGCTAGGGCAAATATATTCATGCAAAGCACTGAGCCAGTTTCCTTCTGTCTGTGCGTCTATCTGCCTCTCTCTCTGCTTCTGTTTCACCCTGCTTTCAAACCATCCTTTCACTCTTCACACGTTGCTTCGTACCTGTCTCTCTTGCCTTTACTTTGCTTAAAAGTCTCTTTATATTGGAATTGAACTGTTTGCCTGTTGTCATAGGAAATTTCCCAAGGGTTCAGACACTGTGGTCAGCCCCCGTCTGCCTGCGTCCATATACGCGCCCACACACACACACACACACACACGTACACACACTTATGTATCATACTACGAGTCTGCTCTTTGCTGAATGTGTAGCCTACTGCTGAACACTGGCACCCATCACACTCTGAAACTGCCAGTGTCTTTGATGTCAGGCCAGATTGCTCAGGTCAGTTAGTCAGGGTGCACAGACAGTGTGCTCTGTGTGTGGGTGTGTGTGCGTGTGTGTGTGTGTGTAACGATAGAGAGAGGCTATGTAGATATAGAGGGAGAGAATATACAGCATGTTTACATCGGCCATATATTAAGGTGATTAGACTACGGAGCCAGAGAGACCAGCACTGGAACAAACAAGTGGCTGTGTGCTGCCAACACTTTACCTGTGCATATATAGATGCTTTCAAGAGCAATGACGCGTATCTCTGCACCACACGCATCTGTACACTACAGACCTGCCTTGTATGTGGTCACTCACTAACCTTAATCCCTCATCAGGGAGGTATAAGAGCTGACGTACAGCACCTATTAGCCTTAAATTACATTCCTCATTCGCACTGCTGGCCTGCTACCTGCCCCCAGAGCCCCCATAACTGTCTCCAGGCACCTCTGGCTTCAGTGTGGCATAACCACCTCAACATTGGCCCTTTATTAAAGTTTGCTGCCTCTAATTGATGGCTATGGCTTTTTCACAATAAAACATCCATAGCGTGTCTGTATTTTTGTATGTACTCAGCTACTGTATTACACACACAAATTCAAGGCCAAATAGTTGTTAGGCTAAAGGCGAGCACGCACACTAAGAGCCTGTCATCGTCACTTTTAGGTTCGGCTGGCGCCAGTTTGGTTACTGATGAAAAACGAGCCGTTATTTAAAGCACCTCTCTAATACTGAGTTTGGAAAGTGTGCAAACAGGACGTTGCTTGTTTCCACTCGGGTTTAGTGTCAACTGATTTATGCAAATGTAACAGAAAACTGCCTGCTTGTTTGAATACTACTCCCAACAGTTTGAGGCCTGATAACGTCATAGCTGCAGGCACTGCTGCCTGCATATTACAGAAAATCGACGTACGGTAATGGTAATACGCCCAGAACCTAAACACTCCACTCTGAAAACCAGTTTTAGGACAGGATGCATTACAACGCAAAAATAAATGATGCTGCAAACAGCTATATTGATTGGTAATGGGTTATGATGGACTTGAAGTTCATTTTATAACCTGTTGTCATTATTACCTGTAATGGGGGAATAAAACAAATTACATCACCGTCCTATTTCTCAGTCTCCGTTCATGTTCCCGTCTTATCAGATCTCCAGCAAGTCCTGTGTGTTACGAGAAATCACGAGAACAGATTCTGCAGGTGTTTGAAGTGAACAGTGACAGGCATGGCGATGATGACTGCTAAACAATAAAATGATAAGGTGGATGAGGAAGAAGAAGCTCTTCTCCTTCCTTCTTTGATTGAAATGCCATGTCTACCGCGATCAAGGGACATAGCTAAACGTGCAAGAGCAACCCAAGGCCCAGGACCGGAGCTTCGGCTTCTCTGGGCCTGTCTCATCAATGTGACACGCTCATTGAGAAAAGCCCACGCACACACTCATACACACGCACGGGAAGACGGACAAAAACAAAGACGTCGACATCCATTCACTTTAGCCACGCAGGCACGTGTGCGCTCGCTTTAAACCACTGAGGTATCGTCAGATGGATTTAGAATGTGATGAATCTGTACCCTGAAAACGTAATTGTGTGTGCATCTGATTTAACTAGAAGGCAGGGAGGGGGTGATGCTGGAAAGAAGGAAAGGAATAAAGGGAAATGAGGAAAGTGGAGTGGTGTGGTAATATGTGGCAGGTGGGGAGGGGGCGTTTAGTTATATGATGACCATTTGGGGTCTTTTAGCTACTAATTGAAGCGTGTTTAGTGGCCTGTGTTGTTGTGTATTAAGCACTGACAAATGCATATCCTCTTCTCCTTGGATGATCCTGCAGTCATGGCTTTTTTTTCCCAGATAATTTAAATCAGCTTAATCATGGGTGGACCTCTGGTGATGAGGGCACATAAGGAAATCTAAATATGAATGGATGAATAGAGCAGTTAATGTGATTATGAATAATTACTGAGGGGCTGGAATAGTGTGTGTGTGTGTGTGTGTGTGTGTGTGTGTGTGTGTGTATCTGTATGTGTGTGTGTGGGATGCTGGGGTATATTTTGATTTAAAATTATTTAATAACCTCAAAAATGTTGAGTCAAATGTACCTGGGTTTAAATATAAATGGATGGGGACAGTAAAAGTAAGCGTTCTTTTCCGGGGCATCCCTCCTTCATGAAAAGAAATCTTTTATTGCAAAACAGGAAGAGCAAAAGCTGAGTTTATGAGAAATGCTGATAATTTGTCGTCAAGCCCTTATGTTTGCACTCACTGGTGTGCAGCATAACACAGCGTATGCGGCGTGTGCTTGAGAGAGAGAGAGAGGCAGTGAATCAGCGAGTGGGAGGAGAGAGAGAGAGACAACAAGAAGGAAAGAAGGATGGAAAGGGGAGGAAGAAAGAGAGGGAGGGTGAATGAGCCAGCGGGGGTAGAGTGAGCAAGGCAGCGAGTGAGGGCGAGTTAGAGGGAGGAGAGAAAAAAGGAGGTGGGGGGACGTCGCTGCTGCTGCTGCTGCTGCTGCTGCTGCGACCGTTTCTCTTGTCAGTCGGCTGCTGCGTGCCTGGCGAACAGGAGGGAGCGCAGAGCAAGAGAGAGAGAAGCAGAGGGGGACACGGAGAAAGACACTGGTCAGTGCTGTGCTTTATTCTGGCAGCACTATTGTCATCTGTGCAGCTCCGGGAGCTGCAGACATGCTGTGAGGGAGTGGATTTAGGCGCTGGATGCAGATCTGCAGATCCATGGATTACCAGCAGTGAGTAAGGCTGTCACTCTACTAACCCACTCATCATTTGCAATAGAGGGGTGAAGCCACAGTCTCTCACTATGGGGAGTCTGGCTGTCTTGACCCTGGAGTGAAGAGGGAGTGCAGACCAGACAGTCTTTGTCTTTTTTTTTTTTTGGCTTCCCCTTTCTTCCTCCATGTCTTTCAGTGTTTTCCGCTTGTGTCTGTATCAGAGTGTATCATTGATGCTGTTGCTTGGGTCTCTGCAGGAGGGATGCTGGAGGCTAATGTGGCTAACATTAGCATGACGGCTAAGCCCAGAGAGCTGGACCTCAGGTCTGCTGCTGTCCCCTGCCAGGATACTTCATCCAAGGCCATGGCATCAAGGAAACCACCCACCAAGCCCTCTGCTCTGCCCCAGGGGCCTCCGCGTCCCTCTGGGTCAGAGCTCAAGGTCTACCGGCCCTCCTCCGGATCTATCCCCATTCCAATCCCCAGTCAGTCCGGGCTTCGCAAACAGCGTTCACTCAGCAACTTGTCTGTGCTCACCGATGCTGAGAAGAAGCTGCACCTGTATCAATCTACCAGGTGGAATGATGACACAAGCCGTCCTGGCACTGGGACCAACAAAGCGGGGCAGAGTAAGGCAGGTCAAGCTTGTGGTGGGAGACCACCACTGTCCCGGACACTTTCAAAGTCAGAACAGTCTCTCTTTCAGGGAAAGCCAAAGTCTTTATGCTCCCCTTCTGTGACTTCTAATATAGGCAAGCCAAGTCGAATCCCAGCACCTGGCAAACCACGGGGACCTTATGCTGAGGTCAAGCCAATTAGCAAGGCCTCTGAGACAGTCCAGAATGCAGATACAGACCCAGCTGATCACCCAACCAAAGCAAACTCCAATGGATCTGGGACTACTGGAACTAATGGCAAGAAACTAGGGGAGAAATCAAAACCTGCAGCTCTGTCAGCGGAGGAAAAGAAAGAGAGGAAGGGGCTAGAGGGTGAGGACGATAAGAGCTTTCTAAAGGTGGATCCAGAGTTAGTGGTTACAGTCTTGGGAGACCTGGAACAACTGCTTTTCAGCCAAATGCTGGGTGAGTCTGTGATTTCTATCCCAGTTTTTCAGTTACTTTCGGTTATTTGTTCTCACACACAGTTGGCTGCAAAGATCTGAGGTTAATTACTGTTTTAGTGGAAATTGAAATACAGAAACAAACAGTCAAGCATTGTGACTCTACACACTAAATATCTCTGCTCTTCTCTCCTTTCCACACCCAAACCTTTTCCTCCAGCTCTGGCTCTAGCACCAGCATCAACAGTGAATTTTAAATGAGTTTAAATGAAGCACACTATATTGTGTATGTGTATATGTGTGTATGTGTCTGTCTGTTTTGTTTTATTTTAGTGCTTTTCACTATATAATAGTGACAGCCCTTGGTCTGAAGGTGGTGAATTTCCCCCCGTTGACAACACTGTAAACAGTTGCACATGCTTGGTTCGAATGTGCCAAATCAATTTCTACCGTATGCATTTGTGTCTGTATGTATGTGTGTGTGTGCATGTGTACAAGCACTGTGTGCTCCTACAAAGAAGCTGAAGTAAGCATTTCCATAGGGCTGACATTGTTGTGTTGTTGATTCATTAGTCAACATACGCTGCAGTGTTTCCTCCTTCTTTCATTTGACCCACTGCCACAGTGTTCTAGATTTACATTAATGTACCGTTATACCTTGATCTCTGTGTGTGTTTACGTCTCTATTGCAACAACCTCGTTAGCATGGGAACTTATTCTAAAATTAGCAGCACATTTTAACACCAGCAAGCGTACGTATCGCCTGCTGCATCACTGTATGTAAACTGCATCTTTCTGCCGGCCTGCCAAAATCGGTCAGTCGTTAATAAAGGCCGTGTGAGTGGGACTGGTGGGGAGTGTTGTTTTTCAATCTGTAAATAAAACGGCCGCATATTGAGCCAGGCTCCGGTCACAGTGGGCCACCTATTTAGCCTCGCACCACTCCCTCGCTCCCTCACCCCCCTCAACCCCCTCAACCCCTCTAGTTTCATTGATCTCCGGGCCACTGACAGATGGTCACTATCCACCCCCACCCCATCCCCCTGTTACCGGGGGCAACGTGCATGAGGAGAGGGGGGAAAGTGAGTGGGAGGCCGCATGGGCAGGTAGCGTTCAAGCATCCGCGCAAGTCACACGTGTGCTCAGATTGTCCGTCGGGAGCAATTGCGCTAGGACACATTGTATATTCCAAGTTTTTGCTGCTGTGTGTGTGCCGTGACAATGATGACCGAGTTTGTGATTAATAGGTCAAAACAGAGTTTGAATCTGCACCTATCATCCATTATTCATTCATACACACGCACACACACACACACACACACACACACACACAAACACGATCTCTGAGAGTGTTTCTCTATTGCTCATTCTCTTTCCATCCCTCTAGGAGTACCAGATAGCATCAGAGAACGAGTGAGATGAGGAAAGAGGAGTGCAGTAGGTCGTAATATCTCGCTCGATGCAAGGAAGTCATTTTTCTGCTCATCATCAAACCTTTATCTTTGCTCCACTCTCTTTCACTCTACACAAGCCTGCATCCTGCAGCACGGCCCCAAATCGCAGCATGGATGACCTTGCCCCAGCAGCCCTGTGTGTGTATGTACTGTACATGGTGTGTGTGTGTGTGTGTGTGTTGTTTGTATCATCTGTGTGTGACCTTGTTCCTTGTTGTGATGTTGCTGGCCACACCTACACTGAGGCAGCCAGGTAGGGAGGAGGGAGATAAAAAGAGAAAAGGAAGATGACAGGAAAACCTGGTAATGATAGAGATTAGGGACAAAAAAAATGGAAAAGGGTATAATTTGATTCATGGAGTGAGACAAATGAAAGAAAGAGACACCCTGAAGAAAAATAACAGTAATAGGCAATGACCTATATTTCTATCTGAGATCTGAATGACCAAATGCAGTATGGCTTTGGGTCATTACAGTCTCTTCTTACCTGCCAGAGGTTTACCACTGAAATGGGCAAGTATGTAGGGTAGCTGTGTGTGCATACTCATGTAAATGTGTGTGTGTGTTTGTATGTGTGTCAGGGAGAGGTTAATTGTAACTTGCCCTGTAGCTTGCAGCTGTGGGCTCATCCTTTATCGTATCTGCTTCTCCATTTCCGATGGGACGCTTGGCTAATTGGTTTCTGCTCCGTGTGCTCTGTCATAGGAAGATAGATTATGGATGTTCAATGGATCATTCCCAGTTATCCACTCTTCTTCCTATATGCAGTCTCACCTTCTGCTTTTCTGCTTCCTGAAGACAGGAGCCTGATGGATCCCTGTAGTGTACTGTATTACGAATTGATAAATGAACCTTAATTCGGTCAAGGCCTTGTCGTTATGGAAGCTATGTGCTAGCTTTGAGCTACTGGGAGTAAAATATGTGCTTGTGTCTTGTGCATGTCATTTTGGATGACATCAAGCCACATTCACTGAGACACTGTCCTTTTGAGATTAGCCTACAGTAACGGACAAAGATAATGAAGAATGCCATTGAAGTATAATGAGGATGTGTAACCCAAGACCATCAGCTGTGTGCTTGAAAGGGATAAACCCCCTCCCACACACCAAAAGAAAGAGGAAAAAAACAATCCCCGGATATTTCAAGGTTTGGCCTTTATGTTTATCTTGTGAGGTGATTTAGGATTACTCTTTGCATTATCTGTTTTTCTGTAATCGGACATACATGTTTAACCACTGAGTGATGAAGAGCTTTACACTAATTGGATTTAGAGAATTACTTGACAGCAGCTCTGGACTTGTAGAGTTAATTCCCCCCAAATGCAGCTGGTATTATATGATATTTTGTTTACAGCAATAAAATTAAAGTTTGACATGCAAGTTGAGAATTATAAACATTACTTTCAAAATTTTGCCAGTGAAATATATCGATCTGAGCGGCACTAAGCAGCATAGGTTGCCAGAGTAATCCAGCGCACTGAACCTCAGATGTCTGCCACTAATGACACCTCCCGGTCCCATCCAGCACCCATAATGAGGTGTGTGTGAGAGGGTAAGCCCCCTAAAGCAGTGGCCTTTCCCAGCATGGGGCAGGCACAGCCACAGAGAATCCAGCCTAAGACAAGAACCAAGCATCCGGATTAAACCTCGCATAAAGATAATGAGAAGATTCAACCCCATCCCACTAATCGCAGATCTATCACCCTAGAAAAGACCAGCTATAGAGACTAAAATGAATTAAAGATTAAAGCCCTCAGGGCATCTGTTTGGTTAGAGATTTGGGCATTTGGGAGAGTTTTACTTTTCGGATCGGATAGGGAATATAAATGTAGGTTAGAAGATTGAAGATGCTGTGTGGTCTTGATTTTGGCCGAGCACGAAGACTCAGCAGAAGGGAACTTAACGTGACTCAGTGACACATGGATGCTCATTAATGCAGCCTTAACTACTAGTGCGATTGTAATTTTAGTTTGGCATTCTCTTGTGTATGTGTGTGTGTGGGCAGGTTTGTGTGGTTGATGGTTCCTCTTTGTGTGCTCATCAGCTGTCTGAGGAACAATAAACCCTACAGAGAAGTCGACAAAGCCTGAAATGGAAGACACACAAACACAAACAAGCACACAAGCCTTCAAGAGAACTTAAAAGCGCTGCAGGAAAAAATGTCAGAGCAAAGCTCGCACATGCTCACACATGCATATTCTCTGATACGCTCTCCTGTCTATACTCTGCCGTATTCATCCGTTTGGCTGCGGCAGGGTATTTTTCATAATCAGTTCCTCCATTGTGATGGCAATGCTGAGTCTTTAATGTCATGCGGGTGCGGTCGGATTGGCTGGTTACACCCCGGGCTTTGCTGACTGAAGGATTCAGGGCAGTAGTCCTCCCGTTGAGGGGGTGGCGATGAGCCAAACAAACACAAATGCCCAAGGAAAGTGAGGAATAAAGCATCTCTCCAAATCTCTCTCTTTCTCCTCCTCTTTTTCAACTCTGATGCGAGTTGACGGGCAGCAGTGTTCTGTCACAAGTCAGACAGCAGAGAGGATATTTCTGGTACCAGTGTTTCAGCAGGAGGACAGAGGACATCTTTTTAATGTGACAGGGAGTATTCACAGAGGAAAGGGATGTTTCTGCATATAGGTTCTTATATGATTACGCATTTATTCTTATTTGTTGTGTGCGTGTTTGCAGTGCTCTGTGGTCAGTGTCTAAAGACTTAATGCAGGAGCCATTGCATTAGTGCTGTCTGCTTCCTGCCATCCTCCTCTAAATCATATTAGTACTCACTTTGTTTTTGTCTCATTTGCTGTTGCACAACAACACACAGACACACTGCCTATCACTTAAAAGCAAGTAAGTTATTGTAGTGATACCATTATATCATTTGTAATGTACCATGCTGACAGTGGCGGGGCTGTATTTTGTTTGATTTGTAAGTGCTTATTGATGAAATTGGAGCACTCATGCTAACCCTTAATTTACCTAATATGAGTCTCACAGAAAAACTGTCCGAGCACTGGCCAAAACATCCAAACGTGTTAGTTTTTTTAAACTGATCTTATAAGGTGTTTTACAATATAGAATTCTTACATTTGTGTGTGTGTGTGTGTGTGTGTGTGTGTGTGTGTCTGTGTGAGCAGAAGATAAAGACAGAGGGAGAGTTAATGGAGTTTGCCTTGTGATGAGGAATACTTAGTACTCATCTATTTTTATTCTGTTTATGTTTTCCTCTTGTGAAAAGTCTCAGATAAAAGTGCCCATTGTTCCTGTCAAAGCTCCTGGCATGTTCTAGCT
>VUQG01044448.1:8727-33773 GCA_015106755.1 Etia nguti
CGGCGGCCCCCTACCCCCCCCCCCCCCCCCCCCCCCCCATGACCTGATCACCTAATTCTGCATTTCTCATCAGCTCTACTGAGATTTTTAGTAGCAACTCACTAATCCAACTTTTTCAGACCAGTTGTAGGTTTTGGCTGTTACCGAACACTGATCCTACGCTGCCTTCAGCACTGCGATCATGAGTCCTGTAATCATATTTCTTATGTGTAAGGTGACATCAAGTTAGACTTTAAACTTTCCTAACAAAAATAAATACATAATAGTCTATACATTTAATGAATTATTAATTAATTAGTATATTGATACTTGGGCCATAAATATAAACTTTACTACACTCACTTTGGGGTTGCCTGTAATTGCTGAATTTGCAAAACTTCACTGACACTCTGTGATCTCTTCCTGGGTGCGCTACATGCCTTCATGTATTTTACATTAGGGCCACAGTGAGAACATGTCAGTGTAATTCTTTGGGTTAATTTCATTGATTTTTAATATTTCTCTTTGTGTTGTCTTCCCCTTTAGTTTCTTGTCTTGACTGCACTGCTGTGTGTGTTGTTTTCCCATCAGAATCATTTGCTCATCTGTTAAATTGCGTCTTCTGTTTCGTGTTTTTGCCACCGCGTTCATGTCTTTCTCCCACTCTGTGTCGCCACTCCAGTCTGCTGCCCTCTCTCTCTTGTCTACCTGTTTTTCTCTGTTTTTATTTATTTGCTCTCCGTCTGTCGGCTTTTGAGCTTACGTTGTTTTTCTTTCTCTGCGTCAGTGTTTTTCCAGCTGTCAGAGTTTCTCTCTCTCTGTAAGTCCCTTCATCCTATTCTCTCTTTCTCTAACATCATTACTCATGTATGCATACATGTGCATGTGAGCGTGTGTGCACGAGCGCAGTTGACTTTTCGGTTGTGTTTGCCCTCCAACCCAACGCTGTGTGCACGTGGGCCAGAACTGTGCTGCTAAATGAACCTTTTACCATTCGAGGTGTGAAATATTTTTCGATTAAGAAATATATTTCTGTTTTGAGAAGCCTTTGGATCTTAACAACAGATATTGAGAAGAAACTGCAAACAGTGCGGTGAAAAACATCTTCAATATCTCGGCGTTGATTAATTCACATCATGACTAATTCCTTTTCCCTTAACAGTGGGTGTAGAAGAGGAATGCATATTTACTTTTAACGCATTTGACTGTTTAACCTACTAAAACCATGTTGGTCCCACATGGTTGTTACATTTTTACTCACCACCTGTTGCGATTTCAGCTCAGTACTAGTTGGTCAGCTTAATGGTGACCATGTGAATGTTTGGGTGGATGTGGATGTGCCTCAGGTCCCTTCAGAAGATTGGGGAGGTGGTTATAGCGGTGGCGGAGCAGCTGACAGCGGAGGGGAGATCCCTTGCCGTCGCATGCGGAGTGGCAGCTACATCAAAGCCATGGGGGACGATGACAGTGCCGACTCGGACACGAGTCCCAAAGCCTCACCCAAGTCCACGCTGATCGCCCAGAGGGAAGCCTTCAGACGCTCTATCAGCATGGATCAAAGGTCAGATGGCACAAATTCAGCTTTTATATTCATGGTGAAATACTTGTATTTACCCTCGAGTCACCTCTCTGCTTTCAAAAACCATAAAAAAACACGTTTATTTGCTTTGGTTTGGTTGTCTTGTTTTTTTAAGCAGTGCAAAAACAGCATAGCACATCAAATAGTAATTGCACAGATGTGACAAAAGTAAACAATAAAATACAGAAACTGGCAGCACTGGGATGACAAAGGGAAAAAAACAACAACCTGGAACAAAATGCAGAAAAACAAAATAACAAGTTAGTCCTAGTTTGAATGGTTGCTGTTTATCCGAACATTTCCCCACAGGAGGATTTTTGCATTATGTTACTTTACTGCTTTTTTTTTGGTTTGCCTTTAGAATTCATTCCTTTTCTATAACTTTATAAGAGGTTGCAGCTTAAATACACAACAGTGTTTGATTGTGCCTCTAAGGCTCACTCTTTAAATGTGGACAACATTATTTTCTACAGTGTGGGTGAAAATACAAAACCATTGGATAATTTTTTTCCCATAGCTTCATAAAATCTTTTAGACAGTCTAAGTCTCTCTGCTTAGAAAAACCCTGCTATCCAAAATCTATATTTTCAGTTTGTAATGTGATAAAAATCTGATGTTTCCAAACACATTTTGGGATAACTATTAATTTCAGACTTTAAAAAGATCCTTTCAGACTCAGAAAATTCAGATATGTTTAGTTAAAGTAAATAAAGAAGGGTACAGTGAGGGAAATTTGATTCCTGTTCAATTTGTAAGTTTGTTCACGTACAAATAAACAAACAGTCTTTAATTTTGTGGTGGTTTCATTTTAATGGAGAGGGACAGAATATCAACCAAAAATCCAGAAAAAAAACATATTACATAAACTTTATGAACTGAAATGCATGTTACTGAGTGAAATAAATATTTGACCCCCTACAATCCAGCCAGAAGTCTGTGCGTATGCTCGTGTCGAACAGATTATGATTAATCAATCAATTACAGATACGCCTGTTCTTAGCTTGTTATGTGTATAAAACAAACCTCTCCACAGAATCAATTTCTTAAATTCCAACCTCTCCACCACCATGAGGAAGACCAAAGAGCTGTCAAAGCACATCAGAGACAGGATTGTGGACCTGCACAGGGCTGGAATGGGCTACAAGACCATCCACAATAAGCATGTTGAAAAGGTGACAACTGCTGATGCCATTATTTGGAAATGGAAGAAATATAAAATGACCATTAATCAGATTCTGTCTGAAGCTCCATGTAAAAGCTTGCCTCATGGGGTGAGGATGATCATGAGAAAGGTTGTGGATCAGAACAAAACTACACAAGAGGAGCGTGTTATTGATCTGAAGGCAGTCGAGACCACAGTCACAAATGTAGTTCACAAGGTCCCCCTGCTTGAGAAGGCAAAGTCACAATCCTGTCTTAAGTTTGTAAGTGAGTATCTAAATGATTCATAGAAGACTTGGGAGAGAGTGCTGTGGTCAAATGAAGCCAAAATCAAACTCTTTGGCATCTGCTCATTGAGGGGCAGGTGGATTTTTTTTTTTAACTTTATTTGACCTTTATTTATACAGGTAGTCCTATCGAGACTCAATGTATGGGGCCATCCATCCATCCATTCGCTTCCGATTATCGTTTTCAGGGTCGCTGGAGGCGCTGGAGGCTATCCCACTGTCTTAGGGCGAGAGGCCAGTCTGTCGCAGGGCTAACACATAGATATAGACAACCATTTGTGCTCACATTCACTCCCGCATTCACACCTATGAGCAATTTATAGTTTCCAATTAACCTATCTCAACTAAGTGCATGCCTTTGGACTGTGGGAGGAAGCCGGAGTTCCCGGAGAGAACCCACGCAAACACGGGGAGAACACAGAAAGACCCCGGCCTGACGGTGAAATTCTTGCTGTGAGGCAACAGTGCTAACCACCGTGCCACCGTGCTGCTGTATGGGGCCATGTACCATGAAATCTTGGACAAGAACCTCCTTCCTTCAGCCAGAACACTGACGATGGGTCACGGATGGGTCTTAAAGCATGACAATGACCCAAAACAAAGGAGTGGCTAAAGAAGAAGCACATTAATGCCATGGAGTTTTCTCGCAAGTCTTCAGACCTCAGTCCTATAGAAAATCTGCGGCGCTTTGATTTAGCGAGTTTCCTTAAAGACGAGTGAACCAAAATCCTGAGCTGTGTGCAAACCTGGTGACCAACTACAACATCTTACTGCTGTGGTGGCCAACAAGAGTTTCTCCACCAATTACTAAGTCATGTTTTGATTGGTGATCAAATACTTATTTCACTCAGTGACATGCAAATATTTTTTTTTCTGGATTTTTGGTTGATATTCTGTCTCTCTTCATTCGAATGAACCAACCATAAAAATGAGAGACTGTTCATTTCTTTGTAAGTGAGCAAACTTACAAATTTAACAGGCGATCAAATAATTGTTTCCGTCAGTGTAAATACTCTGGACATTATAGATAGAAACTCAGTGACCCAGCAATGCCCTAATAGCAAGCACTTAACAAGTGGGCGAATCAAAGAACACAGAGGACAATAAACATCAACTACGACGAGGCACACTGTGTTCTGTACACATGATTTCACACTCTGTGTGAAACTGATTGAGTAACCGTTTAAGATATATATAAAGATGCATTTCAGTAACATTCAAGCACCATTTATTTAGACAAATGAAGATTTCAGACCATAAACTGAATTATTAAACTGAATTATTCCGGAGCTTGCTGTAAACATCACTTAAAAGATAACACCAGCGGATTTACGCTTATGAGGAAAGAAACCGAAAAAGGACGTTAATGTTCTTACATTATGCAGTAAATACTTTCACATAGGCAGCCATGGGAACCTTTTCACATTTAACTGTAGCTTTGCTTGAACATCATAATAACTGCTGCAATGTTCAGATTTTATTTTTCATATAAAATGAACAAAAATGATGGTTCCCTAATTGGCATGGAAATGCACCGTCACAGCACGGAAAATGACTCCAGCTGGCTCAGTTATGACACATGATACCGTGAATTTTTATTTGATGGCTCACCAAATGGTGAGCTGTTTGTGTTGCAAACATTTTTTTGGATAAAAATAGCAATGTGAATGGCAGACGTGTTTACAGCCACAACAAAGCATCAATACTAACATTTATGCTTGTGTTTATTCCAGGCACTCGTGTAAACAGTGTACAGATTCTTACCCTAACAGCCGAACCACACCCAAGACCCACACCCGCTCCCGTAGCTACACCCGCTCTTTGACCAGCACACAGGTAACAAACAGCAGGGTGAGGCTTTGAAGTGTGTAAACCCCCCTAGAATCACCTGTTTTTCTACATAAATATGACCTAAGAGATCTGTTCTGAGACCTTCCTGTCCTTCCGGGTGCAAACACGAAATACGTAAGGCAGCGAACCTGCAGTACAGAACAAAGCAGGCACGATGAGAATGGATTTGACGTTGATTACATCAGATACAGCATGAAAGGCAGGGATGGGATGAAGGTGAATTGCAAGGCATCTTCAGATGTCTTCAGCTGTGGGAAGGCTGAAGCAGCTTAAACAGTGCATATTTTATGAGATGTTAATGTTCAGAATGGCATCAGTGGAGGCATTAGCTGATGTGGGCTGGCATTGTGGATTTCGCCTGAGCTGCACCGAGCTAACGTTAAGCTCCATTTGATTTGGCCATTTGTTTATTGAAGAAAACGATCCAATAGTGCATGTACATGAGAGCTTAAAGAGCATGAACCTTGATGATAAGCAGTTAATTTGAAGCTGAAATTAGATCAGGGATTTTCAGTCAATGGTATGAAAATGGGATCTATCATGACTGGGACAAAGATGATTTCTGAGGACCTCAGATTAAGCTTTGTAGATTAATCTATCCAGTCCACAGTCTGACAGACTATGTGTATAAACACCAATTCAAGACCACTGTCTCCAAAGGAGAGGTCAACCTAAAAAGTTTACTTGACTGTAAGGTATGTCACAGAAGAAATCTGACTTACATCAGGATATTTGTCATGAACAAGATTTCCTCAATGACTAGAATCTAATTTAAATTTCTTAAGAACTTGTGTTAAGCTGCAATGACTTTATGGGTTATATTTGTGTAGAAAAAGACAAAAATGGGTTCACAAACTTTCAACAGACAGTTTCTTTGGGGATATAAATTGTGCATCTGACATCAGTAAGATAGGTACTGATGTAGGAACTCTCATCCCCTCCACCTTCCCACTCATCCTCCAGCTCGGAGAGACGTTAAACCGTCAGTTCGAAGCCGTGTGTGGGACCATGTTCGGGGAGGTGGAGTCTCAAGCTGTCGAGGCCCTGGATCTTCCAGGAGTGTTCCGCACTCGCAGCCACAGCTACGTTCGCGCCATCCAGGCCGGGTGTTCCCAGGATGACGACTGTCTCTCTGTCTTCTCCATGTCTGGCCCCCAGGGAAGCATCAAGGGCGGGGCCGGTGAGTATGCGGTTTGAGTCCACCAGTGTGCAAAAGTCTGGGGTGTCTCTGTGGAGCGTTTGGATGCGCAGCTGCCTTTTATGTGGCGGCAGCGCGGCGGGAGACACAGTGGGAGATGAAACTTTATGACAGGCTGTGTGCATTTACGTTGACAAAAGCAAATTCATGCACACACACACGTGCACACACACTCATTGCACAGCTGCATCCATTTTTAATATATAGCCTTTTCTTTTCTTAGCTATTCTTTCAACCTCTAATGAGCTCTGTTTTTTACCCCTCTCCTCCTCCGTGTTTGTGCGTACATATGCATGCCATAGGCTCAGCTGTGTGTGTGTGTATATATTACATTTGTGCATGCTCTTTGTTCTCTGCCATCTCTGCCTTGGCTTTGTATCTCATCTCTCTCCGATCACCCTCCCCTGTCTGATTGCAGGTTTCACAGGCTCAGAAATAGGTACAGGAACCCACGTGATTATGATGATAGCTCAGTGTCTCCAGCTGCCTTTTTGTCTCTGTCTTTTGGTTTCACTCTTGACGATGTTTGCTTTGACAATTCTTCCCAATAATGCTTAAGCAAAATATTCAGCTGTTTTCATTTGCCACAAAATCCATCCAGTGTTTCCTAAAGCCTCTGTGAAGTGTTATCCACTTTCAGCACAGACCCCTCCCCAGCACACCTAGTCACACAACAACACTGAGTATGCACAGAGGGTGGGTTACAGCTTTGGAGTGAGCATCTTTGCACTCTGAAAATAAACTCTGTTCAAATATATATTTAAAGAAACTGTGAGTGAGACAGATCGTGCATGTCTTTCTTAAATATTGCTCTCAGGAAAATGCTTTGTCTTCGTAAGAGTTAAATTAGCTGTGGGGAAGAGGTTTTTGCTTCGCTATCATGTCTGTCTTTTCAGCGCATCCCTCCCTGCCACTCACTGAAATTTATACTAAAAGCTGCTTTTTAATGGAAAGAAGTTGCACTTTTGTATCTTTCCTCTTCCATCTAACACTGGCAGTAATTCTTAATGGCTTTATCGTTTTTCTCTCCTCCTTTCCATGTTCGTTTGCCTCTTTATGTCAACCGCTTTCCTATTTTTTTCGCTCCTTAACTTTCCTGTCACATTCTCCTTCCAGTCTGTCCCTTTTGTAAGTATCCACCTCCCCCGCTCCCTGTTGATATATTACCCATTTTGCTTTTAACAGCCCACTGTGCCTTTGTCTTCCTTTTCCCCTGCTCTTCTGACACTTCAGTCTTTCCTTATCGTAAAGGTGCTCCTCCTCCACTCCCACCCCGCATGTCGAAGTCTTCACTTTCGGTGCGAGCCCAGAGCAGCACAGAGTCCACCCAGGATGCCTACTTCCAGAGCAGCGGGCAGTTGGTCTCAAGCTCCGGTCCCGGACGCCCCAAGCAGCACAGCAACTCCGTGGACCTGGGTAACTCTGACGGGCCATCGGGCCGCACCTCCAGAGGAGGCTACTACAGCGGCAGCGGACCCGGGCGTTCCCGACAACACAGCAACTCCGCAGAGAGCCTGGACGGGGTTCGGGGCTCAAGAGAGCTGGTGCCCTATGGAGGGGGTCCTGGAGTCGGGGTGAGGGCCAAACATAGCAGCTCAGCTGACAGCCTTCTGGAGGGACCGCCGAGGCCAGCAAGAGAGAGGGACAGCAGAGTGGGAGGCAGTCTGGGGAAATCAGTCTCTCTGCCTCAGAACAGCATCATGCTGAGTAAAGCTGGAGGGCAGGACGAAGGGCGTGCTGTCAGAAAGTGGAGGCCATCCATAGCTGTGCAGGTGAGAGGACAACACAAAATATGCCTTTACTGTCTTCTGCCAGTTTTTTTATTTTCATTTATTTAGATTAAAAGACTCTCTAAAAGATGACAGAAAAATAATGAAAAATGCAAGTCTTTAAATTGCTTGTTTTGGTTAAACTGCATTCTTTGTCCACAAATCCAAATTTGATTTACAGTGATACGAACTTCAAAAAGCACCAAATCCTCACATGTACCAAGTCCAAACAAGCAGATGTTTGGAATCTCTGATGAAGGCGCAGTAGTTTGCGCAGTTAAAGGCTGTGAACTAATCACTGCACTCCAGCCCCCTCTGTTCTTCCCGAGGATGTTTGTTTTTTTTGCTTGATGAATAACTTTACAGGCAAGCTTTACAGATGCTAATGTTCAACTCAGCTAAGCCAAGAGAAAAATGGTTTCAGCACCAATTGAAATACAATCCATTTACACAAAGAACATGCATAATCCCTCAGAGTTAGTAGCTGCAAACCATTTTCTGCTCCATGTGAAGACTTTGTCGAGTTTTCCTGAAATCTAGGTGCAAAGCTTAGCTATTCAAAAGGCTATAGATCCATAATTAGCATACAGGCTTGGGATTGGCATCAATATTCTGCTATACTTTTATTAAATAGGGACATTCATGGCCACCTTTTGATAAGCGTATGTGCTAAATACGAAGGCTCGCCCAACAGCTTAACTAAGTGTGTCTACATTCCCAAAGTCCTCAATTTCCCACTCATTTTCTCAGCAAACTCCTTCTAGAAGCACGTTACACAGCACTGCAGCCATCTCTGACATGTCTTCAGAGATGGTTAGTTATTTTTTAAGCCCCCTCTAAATGAATGAACAGAGCCTCAACGTTAGTTTTAGTCACATGGACATAAAAATGGCCTGAATAGAATCACCAGTCAAATCTAATTAAACTCAAAAGTTTAAACACTTTTCCCAAAGTCAAATAGCTTAAGTACTATTTCTACTACACAGTTTCCCATTATTATGATGTCATTACTAGCTCAGTCCAGGATTGTGACACGGTCGGTGTCTCTGGTCATCCTGTCAGAGCTCTCAATAAATGCCGTTACAAACTCCTCCTGAGAAGCAGCCTATCTGCCGTACTAAGTCGTGATGTACTAAATAAAGGACATCCTGGGCTTTCCATTGATATCTCATGTGTTTGGGCCTTTTTTAGCACCTAAGAGGAAGGAAATCACAATTAAAGTTCAATGGGAAGATTCTTTTTTCCTCAGTTCTCAGGAGGATATGCATGCAGATGAAAGGGTTTTGAACCTCTGCTGTGCGCATGCATCCATGCAACAGAATGATTGCATCATATGTTCCCTACATGTTCAGCAGAGCAGGGTGAGGTTTCAGAATTCATTCTCTCCACTCTGACTGTGGTGCTCGTGTCTTCCTCTGCTGCAGGTGGACAGCTCAGAGACCCTATCAGATTCCGACACGGAGGGCAAAGCTCTGACCGAGGTCCACTCTGTAGGAGTCCAAGTGGAAGATGACAAAAGGTACCAGGAAAGTAAAAATCAAAGCAGCAGAAAAACTACTCATCTTTGAAATCTAGTCCAAACATGAGCTGTTTATTTTGCCTGACATTTAGGCTGCTTTCATTATAAAAAGAAACAAACTTGCAAACTAAGACGAGTGTTTGTTTATCTTGCTAATTTATCTTTGCTCCAAAATATGTGGCTTCATCAAGAACTTTTGGTCTTTGCACAGTAATTTATGTGAATAATTTTCATTTACAATTTGAAAAAAAAGCCTCCGTCTCCTGAGCGCCCAACAGAGCAGCCACCTATGGTTGATTTCTAGGCTAGATCCTATTATTTCATTTAACATTTCATCAGAGATCACAGCTTGAACTCGGCAACACTTTCTTCCAAGAATGTCTTGTTTTTCAGCCATTAGTGAGTGTAACCATGACTACTGCAAATCATACACTCTACATGACTTTCGCACGTGACTCAACCCATCTCCTAATTATATCCAGCTTTGCCTGCAGGTCAGATTTGCACGCATAAATGCAAACACTCGCGACATCGCATACTTCCAAACCCCCGAGCGGTTTGTGATCATGCATCCCTTAACAACGTCCCCCCCCTCACGCCCGCCACACCCGGTCATCGACCGCGACAGCGTGACATCGCAGAAAACAGGAGACTGATAACGGAAATCTAAGTCACCCCTCATCAGACAGGAAAGAAGGGTGAGGAGGAGGTGGGGTATAAACTTGTAATAGAGTTAACGATCATCGCCCGGTCCATCGACGTGACATTTTGCCCACACTGATGCGTCATATGCCAGAGGATTTAGCAGGTCTTATCATAACCAAGTGAGTAGCAGTGAGTGCAGTGACATGGCAGCCTTACTCAAAGAAGAACGTGCAGTTAATAGAAGCCAAAAAAATAACACTATAAGAAGACATTTGCATATAGGTCTCTGTGTGACTCGATTTCTCTGGGACTGCATTGACTCCCTGTCTTGCAGGAGAGCTCGTTTCAAGCGCTCCAACAGTGTAACGGCGAGCGTGCAGGCCGACCTGGACCCCGAGGGCTTCCCGGGATTGAGCATCGCTGTGCCGATGCAGGACAAAAGTCTCCAGTTTGGCTGCTCCTTCCAAAGGCACTCGTCTGAGCCCGAGTCCGCCAGTCAGTATACAGAGTGCCATCGCACCGTCCACACGCAGGGACAGTGGGCCTACAAAGAGGTAGGAGCCAGCAATTCTTCTGACGGATCACAGGCAACTGTTTTACATAAACAATCAAATTCTCCTCGGGGCTTCATTTAGTCATAGTTAATGACAAATTCCTTATATGTGCGTGATTATTTCGATAGTGGCAACACTGACAGCAGGAGGTGGGGACACCCAACATGTTCGTATGTCCTCGGGTTAATGGATAGAAATTCATGGCGTATTCTGTGTTTAGTGAATTTGTAATCTGACAATTAAAAGACATTTTCTTCCTTATACAACATCTAAAAATCAACATTTTTTCTGAATATTTTGGAATCTGAACTACTCATTTGCTGGGAGACCTGACAGATCAGCCTTGGGGCTGAGAGTAATATAGACGGAGACAGCTGAAGACACCTGGAGGCTTGTTTTCTCTAGTCTTGTTAGATTTTATCCTGTCAAGGCTGAAATGTAATTTGCTCAAGTACTGTATTTAGGTACAGCTCTGAGGTATCAGTAATGCACTTTCATCATTTTTTTTCCTGTACAACACTTTATAGTTCCACTCATTTCTGGGAAAAAGTATGACAACTTTAATTACTATGATTTATACACACAAAACAGTCACATTAGCTGTCAGGTAACTTTCTTGGATATTAGCTTGGCTAATGTTACTGGAAGAGTACCCTGGGTCTTCTAGCCTGTACTTGTTGGCTTCCCTGCCTCTAGGAACACATATATTTTTCTCACTGGTACTATCTGTAAAGTAAAAACTATAAATAGCAATGCGAGTGGAGCTGGCCGTGAGCGTGTCCTTGTGCATTTGGATGGCAGAAGGATTTGCTTAAAAACAAACTATTCAGTAGTGCTATTCATGATTAAGTATAAAAATCTCACTGGGTATATTTAAACTGGATCAAAAGTGGAGTCCACTCTGCACATTTGTGGCATTAATACTAGACTACAGGTGACCAAGTATAAATAGTGGCTGAGGTTTAGCAGTGGTCCGAAAACAGACATTTTTTTTCTTATGTTATCCCAGGACTTTATCCAGACTGGCTATACCACTGAGGCCTGTCAAGCTGACACACGGCCCCACCAGCAACCGCACCTGCCTCCACGTTCCCACTCTCCTCTCCCCATTACCTCTGAGCGAGCTTGGGCGGGGACACCGTCCCTAGAAGGTCCCCGGAGCCTGCCCGATTCGGGCCGAGCCTCTCCCTGCATGAGAGATGGAGAGTTCTTCTTACGCCTCCTGCAGACAGAGGTGGAGAGGATGGAGGGCTGGTGCCAGAACATGGAGAGAGAAGCAGAGGAGAACGAACTTCCGGAGGAGAGTGAGTGCGAGAGGACGACTCGAGATGAAGATTAACAATGAATAATTCTTGGGTTTCTGAAACTACATGTGTGCTCTTTCCCTCCTAGTTCTTGAACTGATTCGAAACGCAGTTGGCAGTGCCCAGATGCTCATGTCTCAGAAAGTCCAGCAGTTCTTCCGCCTCTGCCAACAGAGTGTGGTGAGTATGTGTGATTGCTTGCAAAATCATGACATTACATATGGCGCATGATTTTTGCTGTGATTCGCTAAAGGGCTAGATTTGCTCGGCTGCAAACACTTCACCGGTGAAATTAGTCTGCAAATCCCCGTGTAATGCTTTGCCACCTGTTACTTGTTAAGTCCTGTCTCCCCCCGCACACCCAGGACCCATCAGCCTACCCTCAGCCCACGTCTCAGGACCTGGCTGCCTTCTGGGACCTGCTCCAGCTCAATATAGAGGACGTCAGGGTCAAGTTTCAGGATCTCCAGAGGCTCAAGGACTCTGGTTGGAGGCTCCCGCCTGAAAAGAAGGTGAGAGACCCGGGGGTCCAAACCACCCTGGTTTCCCTTCAGCACTCCCCCAGAGCTAAGATGGCAGTGTGCAGGCGAGTAGCGCAGATGGTTGTGCCCTCCAAGCCTTTGCAGGCTGTGAAAATACAGAACAGCAAGAGGAACTGAGCTGAGCTGAACTGCCCACAAGACTGTGAAATCCAAAATGTGCTAGAAGTCTTTTGCATTTAATGCAGCGTATTACATTATTTTATATATAGGTTTGGCTACTCACTGATCCACATTATTCAGTCAACAACAAACTAACAATTGTTTCTCTTTTCTTCTTTTTCTTTGTGCATTACCTCTGTTTACCTTCTCCCATTTCATTGCCTTTTACTTTACCCAACGCCAACGCATGCTGAGATGTTTTTTTTGCTGATTTTATGTGCTTTGTCGTTATGTCTCGGTCCGTGATTCTTCCCCACTTGAATTTTTGCCCTTTATGTTGGATTTTCTTACCTTTTTGTTGGGTTTTTTTCATCCTCCCTCTATCTCCTCTCGTTTTTGCATGGGATTCCTTTTACACAACCATACAAACCATTTTTTCCCCTCCCCCTCACTTCCCAACTCGGTTAATCCACTGCCTGTTCACCTGATCACCACGACTGGGCTAGGAGGACAAGAAGCTTCCTCCACCCTTACCAAAGAAGCCAGCAGGTGGGGTGAGTGGCAGCCTCCGGGCTGATAGCGTTGGGGATGGGGTTGCCGGAGGTGGAGGAGGAGGTGGGTCAGGGGGCCTGGTGGTGCCTCGGGTTGGTGGGCACACCCTGCCCATCAGGGAGAAGTCAGTGGACCTCGGGGACCGTCAGAGGACAGAAGCGAGGAGGCGGCTGCTGCAGACCCGGCGCACTGCCTCCTTCAGGCAGAACTCGGCAACAGAGAGCGCCGACAGTATCGAGATCTACATCCCCGAAGCCCAGACTCGACTCTGAACACCGAGCTGAGGTGTCTCCCTCCCACCTTCTCACCCTTCTCACCCACCCTCACCCCCTGCGAAGCTGGCCCGCGCACCAATCTCAGTCTGTCTCCAAGCCCAGTTTTGGATCCGCACGCTGTTAATGCGCTACTCCCCTCTAGCATTTCCATCGAAATCAGTTATCATACTCATTAAAAAAGCAATGACAGCCATCGTAGTGTCTTGAAGTTTGGATATTTTACAGACACAGAGGCCTAAACGTGAAATGGTAGCTAGCTAGCAGACATTTTTAAGTCTTTTTTTGTTGTTTTTGATTAATATTATGGCTGAAAACAAACAGCAGTCCACTTTTATAACCAACCGAGGTTCACGCAGTAGTAGCATGCCTGTGCGTGTTTACCAAGCACATCTCCATCACTGAAAAATCAAGGGCTTAACAGGTACAAGAACTCATACAGAATCTCCCTGTATGGATGCCATGTGCAGTAAAACCTCATCCTTATTCTTTGGGAGGTTTCTTAATCACATACAAGATGTGTCCATTCGCTTCACTGATGCTACCGGTGTGGATGCACAAACATGGATGAATTCAGCATCAGTTCTAATGCCCTTAAAGTCAGATGGCTGGCAAACCCCAAAGAACATCCCTCCCAGTCATTGTCAGCCAACTACAGCTTGCACCTTTCACCCAGGTGCCATCTGTCCCCGGCGGCACTCAGTCAGAGAGTATGAAATCATTTTAAGTCTCTCTCTTTCATTCCTCAAATCCCTTGTTTTCGTTTGACTACCCTCAGCATTCAGCAGTGAGGCTGTTTGAATGGGCAAGTGCTATTTGTACATAGAGTGCACACTCATGTTTGCCAGAAGGAGCTTTTGCAGTGTAGCATCACAGCCTTGACGGCCAGAGAGCACTGCAGACTTAAAATAAATAAAAAACTAGGGGAGAGAAGCCGTTTGCTTCTTATGTAGTCCTTCTGAAGTTTCAAGCGTTCAGGGGTGGGGTTTCTGTGAGCTTTTAGGGGAGAATATATTTTCCAAGGCTTTTCAGGACTTTGCTGAGAAAGCCCCTTTTTTCACTGTGAGACTATAGCACCACCGAGTGGTTAAATGAGGACCCAAACTAATAACAATGGTCTGTAGGAAGTTCTCGCCACTTCAGTCAGGAATTAACAGACACCCCAATGAAACAGCCATGACAGAAAATGAGGGTTTTTTGGGGGGTGGGGCTTTTTTATTTTTTTTGTTTCTTAATCAGTGCTTTCCCTGGCGCGCAGTGAATTTCTGTTCTCTTGGAAATTGTTTGAGTGGATTTCCCCAACTGCTTAATTAAGAGGGCAGAAGATTGCAAAATAAAAGAGCCGTCAAAGTCTTCAGCAGATTCTGCTTGCCTAACTCGAAGTGCCGTCCTCTCAATCTCACAGAGCCCTGATGATAAAGAAGGGATGATTTCTCTGAAGCGAAGAAAACAAAAAGGAGTCATATTCAGTGAACAGTAGTGCCCTACGAAACCTCCCCAAAGAGACAGGAAACCGCTGAGCTGCCAGACAGAGTTTGGCAACTGTGGTGAAATTAGCTAATACTTGACTGAGTGGAAGTGTGTGTGCTTTGTTTCTCTTTATTTACTTCCTGAAATTCTCTTCTCTGTGGTCTCCGCTCTGCGAAGTGTAGCACGATTTGAAGAGTTTTTGAAGGGGGCCTCATTTGCAAATCTACTTCATAACAGATATTTCTGATACAAGTGTTTCGTATGGATGTTGCACAGAAAAATGGCATGTGTGTGTGTGAATGCACTGGAATTAATGCTTACAAAGGGCTGCGAGTCACAAGGGACATGTGACGAAGCCCGGCGAATACTAAAAAGTCCAAATCTGCCATTTTGACGAAGGAAAAAAAACAAACAAACCCACACACACTTAAATTTGAAAAATCTTTTAGCATGACCTGTTTTTGCTTTTTTTTCTAATATTTGGATGGAATGTGTTGGCAAAATGGGATATTTTATTGGGAGATGTATATTTTATAATATAATCCACATTTCTAGATTAGTAGAGATTATTGAGTACAGTATATGTACGAATTGAAAAAAAAGCATATATCAAATGTGAAATTCTACAGTCTTATTATGATAGATTATAGCATTGTGTGATACTACAGTTGTGTGGCATATCCAGACTCAGTACATGTGAAAAAGAATCTCAAACAAATATTATTATCTTCATTGTGTGAGTCAGGTTCACAGGGTATAACTGGCAAGAGTGTTAATTGCCAAGTGTGAGCCTCCTTAGGCCTACTGTATATCTTCTTCTGTGGTTCTAATGACATATACTGCTGTATCCCCTTCCTGTATTTCCTCTTTAGAGCCAACTACATGTGCCTAACCAGCTATATGTGGAGGTTTCCTTTGAACACAGTTTACAGTATATAAAAAAATGTAAATAGAAAAGTATAAAATATACAGAGAATATTGGTAAAGAAACTGTTTTTACTGTACTGACACGCCATCTTTGATCTCCCCCACTTTCACTTGCAATACACACACAAGACTGGCAAATTCTATTGATGTTAATACTGCATGCTTTATTACAGCTTCCTTTAGCAGAATCTAATGGGGTTTTTTTTTTTGACCGATAAAAGGAAAGCACTTTTTGTAGCCTTTTTTTGTGATTTCAAACAAAAACAAATTGGTAGGATTTTACACTGTCTTTGTACAACGATCACATCCTCTGAGGACACTGACGTCGACGTCCTTGAAAACCGCAATCGATGTTTCGGTTCGACTCCGAGGCGATGCGCTTAACAGCCTCCATGTGAAATGGACGATTTTATGTTTAATTCATTTGAAGGCGTGCGGTTCGGAGAGCGGCCTTTTTATCCCCATCATCCTCTCTCCCTGAAACTTGACAACATCTCAGCTGCGTTTTTGACCCAGCCCTCATGAAACAAAGCACAAAGACCTGCTTTATTACTGTAACTCCACTGTGAAGGACTCTTGACTCCACCCTCGCAATCCTCAAAGCTACATTCAGAGGGATGGCAAGGTCTTTCCATTATGAGTTGGCCTCGAGGGGCTCCAGGAATCTTTAAAGGCTTTGTTGGATATTTATCCACAGTAGCAACAATTACTACGACTACTTTGTCTTCAGTTCTCACTGACATTCTCCTCTATTGTTTATCATAATTTGAGGTGTTAGCCAGCCACCTTGCCTTGTGATAACAGGTCCACTGAAAACACACTTCTGGTGGTTGTGATTTCCATGGTTTGCGTTCTTTACTGTATCTATTCGTTGTTCGATATCTGCACAGTACACTGGAGTTGCACAAACATGACCTGAGCACTCACCGACACAACTGACAGACTGCTATATGAACCTTTTCACCTCTTTCTGTAAGTGCAAAAACCCCACGTGGACAGCCAGATGGATAAGCCAACTCTCAGTACCTCAGTTTCTAGCAGCAGTGTCTCCAATCCCCAACCCAGGCCTCTGTCCTCAGGGGATTCTCAACCAACAGACCCTGAACATACAGCGCCAGACCAGCCCTGCAGGAATGTTGTTAATATTCTCTGAAAGTGTGGAAATCACACGTCATTGGAGTCCAGATTCTCTTTCAGCCATTCTCCGAGACTGGAAAGCGCAGCGCGGTAACGTGCAGGTGCTGGAAATGGAGGCGACCGGTCGATCGTAGCCGATGTGCTACGTGTGTGCATTTGCTGTGTGCTGTGCATCTGCAACAGACTGAAGCTGGAGGGGTGTAGTAGCAGCAGATTTGAGTTTTAATTTTACATTTTTGTGAGACAGAGCTGCTCTGGAGGAAAAAGCTAAGTCACTGGATTAACCCTCATTACAAGAAGCAGAGGAGGCAATTTTCTACAAACATTTTGTTTGTGTCATTATTCTCAGCAATATTTAAAGGTGATCAAATGTGGGGAAAAAATGTTTTCAGACAATTATCAGCATTTGAATACTTTTAACTAACAGCAATCGGAAATGTTTGCTTAGCATTAGCTGTGCTAGGATACAGGAGAGCGAATTGTAAACCTCTGGAAATTAAGATCAGTGTGGAGTGATATGGAGGCTGTAACATTATTCAAACTCATACATCAAGCTTGGCTTATTTAAAGGGGTGGGGGGTAATATATGTTTCCCTGTTTTGGTCCAGTATAAACTGTTTAGGTGGTAAAAGGCTATACAAAACAAAAACTGAAATAAGCTCTGGTTTCTGATGGTTTTTCTGTTCTTGGCTCTCTAGGATATAGAAGACATCAGGTATCCCTAAAATGGCCATCTCAGGTGCACAGCTCCTAGCTGTGAGCACAGAAGCCCCGCCCACCTTCATTTCAACCCTTCTGTTTGCGAGAAAAAGGCCAGTCAGAGGAAAGCTGGTTTATAGGAAGCTGAAGCTGAAACAAATGAGCTGACAGGTTGTATCAAGGCCCAACATATCATCAAAAGATCAAAGCTATACTAGTAGAACTCAAATATATATAGAAGGTCACATTTATTACATACAGGATTGTTTTTCAAAAGGATATGTGGATCCAGCCTACTGAGACTGCTCGCAATTACATATAAGCATGCTGGATTGCATCAATTCTTCTCACGTACTCGTGTCTAGCTGGAAATTTAAGTTCAGACTAAGGAATTAACAGAGGTGATTACAGTCTTAATACACTGAGCAACTGTTGCTGAAAAGCTCAGTCCATATCTAATAAAAAAAAATGTTTGCATTATCAAAAGATCCTAAATGTTCTTTGTTGAGATTTTGCTTCCTCTCTGCCTCCAGAGCAGCTCAGCGTCAAGCAGATGTTTAACTGAAACTCCAATGTGCCTTTAGCACTGAGGTGTACTTCTGTATGTGTGCGTGTGCGTATTAGCACTGTAATGTCGCTTTACAGTAGACACGGCTAGCCATGCGGATCAGAGAAAACTGAGCAATTACTGTGTAATTAACAAAAATGATACCCTGCCACCGTCGTGTTTACAACAATGTAAATACCTGTTACCAACGGATGTTGCTCTTCTCAATATTACACATATTGTTATTACATCATGATTATTAGTATGATTGCTGTCATTAAAATGGTTAATAATTGCCATCCCTTCCATTATTACAAACGGTGTTGTCAGTCACAGCCATGGGGTAAACATTGTTCTATATTCAAGGATGAGTCTTGTGTACAACAACAAAACAAAAACTAGAAGAAAAAAAAGTTTAATATCTAATGAGAAAGTAAATAAATCGCTGCTACTAGGGAGATGGAGTAGAGGAAGAGGAAACTGACAATAACTCTGGGAAGATATTTTTCTCTGGGATCATGGATGGACACTCCCGTGCGGGGTGGGATCACCGAGAGAAAAGTAAGGACTGAACAGGTGGAGCGAGCAGAAGATCCAGACCTAAGACCTTCTTTCTCCGTGTGCTTTTACTCCACTCTGAACTCTTAGCGCTGCCACAACAGAGACGCAACACAGACTTCAAACTGATAAGACGGTCCACTCTCTGTGTTCTACTCTATAATGTAGCAAAAAACACAATAGCCCCCTTTTCTCCTTCTCTTTCATGTCTCACCGAACACCAAGATTTCTAAATCAGACGGGTTTGACACATTAAGCTTTTCTGTCTTTAAGCTCAGCTTTATTGTCATGCTTACTTGTTTTATACACGTTCTATTCAGTGCCAAGACAGCATATTGTACAGTTAAAACATTAAATGCTTTTGTTTTGCTTTGTTTTGGGTTTTTTGTTTTTCATCCTATAAAGAAAAAGAATTGACTGAAGCATATAGCAATAGAGATGCCATAAGATATGAACTTTCACATTGCCACCGGTGAATACACAACGTGCATGAACACAGCGGCGATCCGAACACATGCTGGACAGCGGTGGAGGACGATGCACGGTGTAAATCCTGATTCTGTTTGTTGTGTTGTGCTTCTCATTTTGTACATACGAATTGATTTTATTGATCTCGTAATGACTCATGGGTCTGGATGTGTCGAAAGAAGCACGCCTGATAGCAGTGAAAGCCCAGAGAGATGGCACACTGTGACGTGGTTTACCCCAACACAGAATGTAACACTGTCAATGTTGTCGAAACATTTTCTAATGGCTAATATTATTACTATTAATATGATTATTATAAAGCTATTTTAGCGAGGTAAATGAGTGGGTGCTGCGTCTTCTTTGTGTGTGTTGATTTTTATATAAAGCGTATGTCACCCTAATCATATTTCATCGACCCCGGCCTCACCCGCTTCAAGCCAGCAATAAAAGACAGGAAACAGTCTTCTGACTTAAATGGATCTGCTAGGATTACAGGATAAGATTGATGCAACTCATCCAAAAAATCAAAATGTGAAAATGACAGTGTGCCGTTTTAGGGGCAATTATGACATGGTCTTGGCCTTAGCAGTTGCCATGCAACCAGTGGAGACTCCAAGACACAGGCTGGTTTTGATATAAACAGTCTTTGACTTTTGGGTTAATGTGAAAGTCAGGTGTCAGGAGGAAGTCAGAATTCTTTTGCTGAAATGTGTGCAGTTTGTGACTATTGTGAGCAGGGAATATATACATATATATACATTTATTTTTATATATATATAAATGTATATATATATATGTATATATATCTATATATACATATATATATATATATATATATATATATATATATATATATATATGTGTGTATATGTATGTACATACACATGCACATATTCACACATACATACACAAGGTGTATAAACCAACCATATAATAACCAATCTAAATCTTATATACTCAAAAGCTAAAAAAAACAAAACTCAAGTGGTCTTTAACTATTTTCATTTTTTTGACCACACTGAAATGATTCCATGTTAGTTGAAAACATGATTGCATGCCTTATTTCTTATATGGATAAATGTATTGCTTATCCAATAGTGCCACTCGTTAGATTGGCCTTTGGCCTCATAGTACTTATTTGTTGCTTTGTATCCATTACACTTGATTAGTCATAATGATCTGTGTTTGCATACACCTCATTTCTTCCACAGGACAACTTCTGTACTGTCCAAGCTGCTGTTTGCTTTGCCCAACTCTCCTCTGCAGTATCCAATCCAGGGTTATATAGTACAGCCTTTGTCCTCTTCTGTCATACCAGGTGAGACGTGAAGAAATACAGAGGGAATGAGTAATAAAAGAGATCACGCCAAATAAGGCACTGCAGCATGTCATATATTAACAAACACAATTTCAGGGTAGAGCTACCATGGTTACAGACAGGAAATGGATCTCGATTTTCACATGTTCAGTCACTTCCTTGATCATTTGCCTTTTAAAGTTTCCTTGTAATAAGGTCAATATAACCACTGATGAATGTATTTCTTTCCATCACGGGATGCTGTCACAGTGTGGTCATTTTAATTTTAGGTTTACAGCTGCATGCAGGAAAAAGAAGCAGCTACAAGGTTAGTGTCATAAAACAGTTCAGCCTGATAGGCAAATCTCACCAAAGTCTAACTGTTAGAATAGTAGAGGTGCAAGATGGGTATCAAATATTTCTAAACTCCAAAGGTAGGTCAGTATGTTTCATTTAAAACACAGTGAACTTCAAGGCTGCCCCTGTATTATTTCTACTTTAAACTTTAAATTTCCTCATAGTAATTGTGATGACCTTAGAAGCTCTTGGTAACTTTAATTTTAATACTATTATTATAGAGATTTACAGAAACAAGGATGCTAAATTTGCATTCTTTATGTTCTAGGAATAATTCTTTGTCATTTGCAAATGCATCCATTTTGGTGTTGAGTCTGAGTTAAAGACAGAAACCACACTGTAAGCATAATTGTCAGGCCCTAGATACTTTGCTGAAGATCAGTTTGATATTGAAAGCCAGTATGTTAGTAATATGAATTTTATCATTTGCTAAAAGATTGTTAAACCAAATCTATTTCTCAAATAATATATTTACCATACTGTATAAAGTCTAACTCAGGACCTATCCAGTTGCCCCACCAGTGCTTTTTTTCACTCATTGTCACTTGAAGTCACTTATTTACGTTGTTAACTTTTTTTGGTCTCTGGTTGCTTCTCGTGTGGATGAACAATGACAGAGTTTACTGTCACTGTTATTAAAATGAATGCAGATGTCTGTGTAAGTATGAATACGCCGAGTACTTTTTTAGTTTATTCAGATTTTTCTATTCTAGGTGGTCTTAAGAGTCTCTAAAGGTATCCTGACCACAGATATTCCACCAGCAGAGGTCACAGTCAAAGGTGAGATTCCACTTCTCATCAGTTTATATACAAATTGGTGACAAATTAAAGCTTTAACTCCTATACTAAACAAATCTGTTATGTTGTGGAGGTTATTTTGTTGGCTTGATTTGTGTCTGGGTCACTGCAAATCAGTGACAAATATGTTCT
Source organism: Etia nguti (assembly GCA_015106755.1). NCBI lineage: Eukaryota > Metazoa > Chordata > Actinopteri > Cichliformes > Cichlidae > Etia > Etia nguti. The sequence continues at coordinate 30,429 of VUQG01044448.1, forward strand.
GAGTCATTAACTTTATTCTATGGTAGAACATTTATGTTCTGAAAGTATGAATAAGGCATGGAGGGGTCACTGCATGATCTGATGGGTTTGATATGTTATGACTTTCACAATCAAACTTCAATCTAAAGAAGACACTGGAATGAAATGTTGTGAAATTGTAATTCACAGGTTCTGGTGAGAAAGAACTGATAATCAAGTCCAGGTGCCTGGAGCTGCTCAATGATGTGCTGGTCAAAGTGTCCTATACTAGCACAGTCTACCATATCAACACTGGAGACCTTGGTCTGCATTTTCTGGGAACTCAGAGTCTTGTCTTTTAAGCCAAGACTCTTCTTTTTAGTGTACAATAAGTATGTTTTATTTTTCTGTTTTTAGTAACTTTCCAGTTTGAAAACCATGAAGCTGTTTTCCCTATTGCCATCAAGCAGCCTCATGTACCAGTCCTGTATGACATGGGGACAGGTAGGTTTCTACTTTTCAACATGGGTTTATTGTTTTAAAAAAAACAGAGAGAGAGCGAGAGAGAGAGAGAGAAATGCAGGAAAACCATGAATTTTATAAAGGTTCTTTCAAATTAAAACAAACAAGTGCTGTTGAGAAACTATAATACAGAATTACAATTAAAATCCTCTACAAAAAAAAAACCCAGCTGGTGAAAATATAAATAATATGTAAACAACTTAACAACCCCCAAAGCATCTAAGTCACGTGACGGCGCAACATCTAAACACAAGAGGGGGGAGGGGGAGCAAAGTGTGCCTGCTCTGCTCTGACACAGGAGCGGTGAGTCCAGCGACCTGGCTGTTTCGTCTTTGTCGAAACCACAGCATTGCAAACAAGAGCGGAACTTAAAGTAAAGAATCGATCTCACCAGGCTAGTATCGATCCGGTACCGATGCCGACTTGGTATCGATACAATCGATATTTGGATCGATCCGGCCACCACTACACAGCAGAACAGAGAGGTGTACTATGAAGTCAGGCTTTATTTGCGTTAGCTGGCTCGACAAAAACGAAATCCCCGGTCAGAGATAACAGGTGTGACCAGAACACCAGAATTCGTTGGGTTTGAAAATTTTCTACATTCATTCGCTGCTATATGAAGCTAATAACTCATGCTACACTGTAGCAAATGATCTGTCTTATTTTCTTGAAATGTTTCTTTGCTTCTGTCTGTCAGATATCAGCTCTCAAGTTACCATCGCCACAAAGACCTTCCTGCGGTACGAACAGCTGAAGGTCTTGTTGGACAGCATCCGAAAATTCTATAGCAACATAAAAGTCATTGTTGCAGATGACAGCTTTGAACCAGAACGCATTACCGGAGAAAACATCCAACATTACATCATGCCTCCAGCACAGGTATGCATAGACATTTAGAACTTAAGATTGAGGTTGTTATTTATTTATTTTTTTTAAATTTATACTGAATTTTATCAGACGCCTAGGACATAGCAGTATAATCAATGAAGGATTTATTAAAATAGTAAAATATAGAATTCCATGCTTTTTTCCTTTTCTAGAATTGGAGTTTAAGTCACGCATCCCCTAAATATAAACTTAATTTGTTTGCAAGTTATCTATTATTCTAACTTGGAACTCAGATTATTGAGATTAATGCAGAACAGTTTAGGAATAAATACATAAAAAGAAAGAAAGAAATTGTATTCTGAAGAAATCCCAACAGTCAGCATTGCGCAATGATGAAAATGAAAAACCCTTTTAATATGAAGACACCTCGAACAGAACCAGGCTTGGTTAGGGCCACCCATCTGCCATAACCAGCTGCGGAAATAGAAAAGAAAGAGAACTGAAATGAAAAAGAGATCACTGACAGACAGGACAAAACACAGAATTAGGGACAGAGAAAGAAAAAATGTGATTGCATGCTGCAGTGGTATACAAACGTGAGGAATTAAAAGGGGAGAAGAAGAAGAGTGGAGAGGAAATGCCCAGTGCATCGCATGAAATCCTGCAGCAATCTGAGGGTATAACAGCATAACTTATGGATGGTCAAGTGTTACCTGATCCACCCCTAACTGTAAGCTTTTGGGAAAAAAAGAAAAGTTTGCAGCTTTTAAGATTAGACTCCGATGTTTTGGATTAGTGTTTTTAGGAACTTTCAGAGCAATCTGAGAGTAATGAGATTCATTACTTCTAGACTGGACTATTGTATGTCACAAGTGACTATTTATACCTTAGAGGGTCAAAGGACCATTACAACAGACTGTAAAAGATGTTTTCATCCTCAGGGCTGGTTTGCAGGCAGAAATCTGGCTGTTTCCCAGGTAACCACCAAGTACTTCCTGTGGGTGGATGATGACTTTTTGTTTACAGAGAAGACAAAGATAGAGAAGCTTGTGGAGGTGATGGAGGCGGTCCCTGAACTGGATGTGGTGAGAATGAAATAGCTCATGTTACATGATTATGTTTTCTTCTTTAAATAGAACACTAAAAGGAAAATAAACTGATCTATGTACACAAAATATATAGTTATTTCTGTTAACAGATGTAATTTTTTCCCCCCATCTGCTGATCATTTGCATCACTAATGTGATCCAGGTTCCTGCTATACTAAATTAATTGCAGAATCCTCAGTGATTTTGTCAGAATCTTTTTCTTCTTTAGCTGAATCAGATGTAATTTTACATTCAAAGTGTGACCTAATGCGCCCATTCCACCATCACAACCAAGGCTCATTCCCTTTTGATAAGACTGATCATAAATCTTACGCTTTTAGCAGGAACAGGAATAAGATAAAATTCTTCCAAGCTTCTGTACAGCATGTAAGATACAAGCCACAGTCACATATATTATAATGAGTGAATAATGAGCAGGAGGAAGTAATTCAGGTTTAGATTGTGTTTTAAATATCAGTTGGAAACTGAAGCTGTCATTAAACTTGGAGTTTGTGTTGGATTACCACCCAACTGATCAGCATTATTTGACTGTTCCAAAGAGAAAAACAAGTTAGAATAAAGAACTGGTTTTTAAACTGCATCAAAGTGCAATTTAGCAAGGCAATAAAGTGGCCGATCAGATTTTTTTTTCAGAGTTACAACCAATGACAAGCAAAAGTTAGACACAGTTAGGACCAAGCTTAGTTAAAGACCATTTTATGAAATCAACTACAGTATAAAACGTTAGCTACCTCAAACTAGTTTGAGATAAAGACTTGGTTTTGATTAAAAAAAACAGAAAAAGAAGTCACGATTATCTGTTTGGCGTTCATGACCAGTGTTGGTCAAGTTACTTGAAAATAGTAATTAGTTACTAATTACTGATTACTTCTTCAAGAAAGTAATCCTGTTACTTAACTGATTACTTATTTTCAAAAGTAATTAG
>VUQG01044448.1:33793-57233 GCA_015106755.1 Etia nguti
CAAATACATGCATGCGTGTTTCAAACCATGGTGACCAGTGTTGGTCAAGTTACTTGAAAATAGTAATTAGTTACTAATTACTGATTACTTCTTCAAGAAAGTAATCCTGTTACTTAACTGATTACTTATTTTCAAAAGTAATTAGTTACTTCATTACTTAGTTAGTTAGTTAGTTACATCAAGCAAAAATTAAATTATATGCAACAGAAATTTGTTTAACATTTAAACCTATTTTCTGCATCTTCCAGCATATAAAATAAAATATTTTTTTGTGTGTGTTTACACTCCCTCTTTCAAATAGATGCAAGTAAAACACAGCAAAAAATAATTAAAATCAAAGATTCAGCAGCACTGAGTCCTGTCGCTCTTAAATCTATTTTCACCTGTTTAGCAGGAGTGGAGCAGGCGGAGGTTTGCCCGGTGCCGCAGCGGTCATGTCAGTGGGAGGATCCGGGGGTTTAGTAACGCAGTAACGCAGCATGCTTACGGAAGAGTAACAGTAATCAAATGACTTTTTTTGCAATAGTAATCCCTTACATTACTCCTTACTTGAAAAAGTAATCGAATTACCTCTGGTACCCAATACACTCTACAACTAATGTGCATGCACATACATAAAGCATCCAAGAGAGTATTCATTTCCTTAGACGCTGTGGAGACTCCCTTGCATTGTATACTTGTTATATACAATTGTTTGCCTTTTGTACTTCTCTCAAACCACATTTTCTTAGTTATTACGGCCTATATGAAAATTTATTTTGTAACTGTACGTTCTTTCTCACACAATCCACATGCCACAGCCACAGTGATGTGACGCTTCCACATGCTTCCAGTGGAACTAGAGATGAAATCCAGCAGATTGTTAAAGATAGATTTATTTGTTTCATAAGTTTTCTGTGACAAGATAATGAAGTGTTTATCTTTATAGCTCCGACTTGTGCCGCGTTTATTTTGTTGTCGTCATGGTGACATTAGACACTCAAATGAAAAGAGAGAGGAAAAGATGAAAAGAATGGTGCAGGGAAATGGCCTTACACAGATGTCGCTTATCCTAAACAGTTTTTCATCACTGTGCCAGGGCGCTTTCTTATTGACATCATTGTTCACTATTGCCTTAGCCTGTCATGCATTTGTCTGTTTCTAATTTACTGTCTTGTAAGTAGTGCATTGTAGTTTCTACTTTTGATATTTGGAAGGTCAAAATCTGTTCACATAAGTTAAAGTCACAGACATCTAAATATGTCAACTTGAAAATATTATGTTTCATAACAGAACAGATATTACATTTGTCCCCGGTTGACTGAATGTTTTCAGAAAAAACAACATCCATCCATCCATCCATCCCACACAAGGATCAGGAGCCTATCCCAACTATCATCTGCTGAGAACTGGTGTACACGATGGACAGATATACTAGCTGAACTGGCTAGTTACCATTAGCAGCAGTTTTAACAAAAAAAATAAATAAACAAACAAAATGAAAGTTGTGACCACATCATGTGTATCCAGTGATTGAAAATGTTTGGTAAGCAGATTTAAAACAGATCCCATTAGTATGTTGCTTTGTGTTTTAAAACTGGGGAATAGCATAAATTACTTAAACTCAGGGATGCCAAATTCTTTATGCACTGAAGTCTACAAGTATTTGAAGTAAAAAAGTGAAAGTGTGATTGTGAAATTGCAGACTTTCAGCTTTAATTCAGGGGGTTTAACAAAAGTATTGCTTTAACTCTTTAGGAACTCCACTGTAGAAGCTCAAACGTTACTGATCTGTTCATTGACCAGCAGTTTCATGGCCATCTGAGGCCTTTTCCCTCTGATCCCTATTGCTAAACTTGGTATCTTTTCACTGGAATTATCTATACGAGGTCAAAAGCAATGACAGCTATGCTGTTGTATTTTTATTTTTAGTATTTTTTAGTATTCATATTTTTTTATTTTATGTTCAGCACTTTGGTGAGTGCTAGCTATTTTTAAAGTGCTTTAAAAGTAAAGTTGGCTTGGCTTGGCTATCATCAGGCTATCAAAAAAGAAAAATAAACTCAGAGAAAACAAAAACTGTCTCGAAAAGAATGAATACACTGGAGAGCTCAGCAATGCAAAAGACCTCAAAAAACACAAAGGACAAATAAAATGGATCATTATAGAATCCTTTCTTTTGTTAGGAAAACACCCCTCACAACATCCAGACAAGTCAAGACACTAAATGTTTTCACATTTAATGAGCCATCCTTTTACAAAACAAATAATGATCAGCTTGAGATGTCTGCAGACAAGTCATCACATTTTAAACAATACGTCTATTTTTTATTACAATGAAACTGTAGTGTCATAAAATAGGCACATCAACACAGCCCATTGGCTTAACCATCTTATTTTGATGTGGGCTGGCAGGGCATGGGTAATGTCTCATGCAGGAAGGCTGTTAATCTGCCATGATTCAGATCTCTGAGTTGGATGAAACTACCAGTTCACTCATTGCAGATTAACAGCTTGCAAGACCTCCTGGTGCAAAATACTAAGATCACTTTGGCGGATTGGTTTCAGCCCACAAGCCATATGTTTGACACCCCTGCTTTAATGTGTTGCATTTTATGCGTTATATATCTGTTACTGTGAAGATGGATTGCAGCTGAAACATTGAGGATCCCCTCTGTGCCAATAGATGGGTAGACAAGATTAATGAGCAAAGGTACAATGAGATAGCGTAACACAGTAGTGTAATACAGAACGAAATTAGGTAAGTACCTATTTTTTTTAGCAGATGGAGGTAAGGGAGCAATATAGGAAGGGGTAAATTAATAGACATATAGAAAGAAAGCAAAGGAGGGATTAAAAGGAGAGGAGGAAGATCAGTAATAGGTCCAGAGGAAGGTGTGGAAGAAGGGGTGAAAGGAAAGGCAAAGTCCCCCTACTGAGATTTCATTTCCAGCTGCCTGATAATGCTGCTCTTCTTCTGCCTCTAATCTCTACAAAGAGGAAATGAGAAACACATACACGCACTGAAACACCCTCTTGAGTGTCTGTCAAAATACACGCAGGTGTGCACAAAACACACATACAGTATGCAGTAGATGCACATAAAAAAACAGACACTCTAGGACATACTGTTTGAACATGTGTGTTTCGAGTCTGGGCCCAGAAACGAGAAAGCTGGCATTGAAGCATTCACTAGAAATATAAATGTAGCGATACATGTATCAAAGATGTATTTTTCAAGTCCGTTCTCTCTCTCACACACAAACACACCCACCTTCCCCTTTGGGAGCCTATTAGCTTCTCTGTGTCACAAGGTGAGCAGAGGATAATGATTCACAGATCCCTCCAATCTCTGTCTTTCTTCATTGTAGAAAGACAGATGCAGATGGACTGACAGACAAGAAGAAAAGAGGATAGAGTGAGCGGACACACAACAGGTGTGGAAAACGAAAAAAGCAGACATCCCTTTTCTTTCTTTGTTTCCCTGCTCTGTGCCAAGTCTGCCTTTCATCAGTCCGCTTAATGAATGACTTGTCAGTTTGATTCATGTCTGGGTATGACAAATTTGGAAGGCATTTAGTGGGAAATAGGGAAATTATGCAGTGCTGCATTCAATATGTTTCTCTGTACCTAAACTAATGAAACATCTAATACAGATGACAATAGCTTTAAATGTTAAGACACAAGATAGACTCTCTCTGTCATGCCTTAATTTCTAATTTATGCAGCCAGAACAGTCTTTATTGGTGTCATTCATACTCACATCAACTCTAAAAACACTTTGTGTATTCTTATGAGTACATTTAAAATGCATGTGTGTTGCTTTGGAAGTTCACCAAGGAGAGGAACGGTGATTAATCATGTTTGAAAATCGCTCTTGCAAGACAAGCGTTTCAGATTTATTCCTAAAAAAAGGGGGAAATACCAGTGCTTCGTGCCAGTGGTCTGCAGGTACTGATATTTACGCATGAGCAGGGTATTTGATAGTGATCTGCATGCAGTGATTGTGCAGAGAGGCCAAACAGAGAAGCATCACAGCACCATCTACTGTCTGGAAACCCCTCCTGTTTTTTTTGTACTAGGCAAGGTGTTCCTTTGATGCAATCAGCCTACCTGCAGGGTGGGGTTGGAACTTCACTGGAGGGCACCCCATTTTCTTCCTTTCTATCTAAATGCTGTACAGCAAGAGAGTGATTTTGTTTCTGTGTTTTTTATTCAGGGGTATTTGAACATGAGAAGCAGACTTTTGTTTTGATTTATTCAGCGAATGTGCTTTTAACGGCATCTTTTTCCCTCATCTGCTTTGCCTCAGCTGTAACTTTCAGCACTGTAATGGCTCTTTGATTGCAGCAGTACATCTATAGCTTAAATGAGTCGGGGAGCACAGTTACGGTTGCATGTAGTCAAACTGTACATTACCTCATAAACACATGAGCCACTGCAGAGTTTCAGTCTAATTTGGTGTAATTGTTAGCTGCAGTGTAATGTTGCATTTGTGTTTTCTTTTACTGACCTGTGAATCAAATGGGTAAGCACAAGATGTTATAGCTTGACATTGTATCTTGCTGCTGCTCAGTATCATGGCCGCCATAATGGCTAGCTGTCATCTAACTTTGATTTAGAGGGAGTTTGGACTTATTTTCCTACACTCTTAAGGGCTGATTGAAGGCACTTTTGGGGAAGCTATGTCTTATCACCAGTGACTATGAAGAAAGTAACTTAATGGTTAAAGTTGCATTTTATGCGTTTAGGTTTCTCTGAGGTAAATTGCTGTTAAGAAAAGGAGTTATTGGGCAATTTTACGGTGTTACAGTATTTCACTAATACAATACCATGTGTGTTATGTTTTGGACCCCTTAGGTAGTTGTTGTGTGTTGATGCTGTAGCTTAGATACCGCAATTTGCAGAGCTGGGGTCCTGTTTACTATCAAGATAATGGAGTTGCCATGCGTCTCTGCTCTGTTTGTGTTGCTCATGGCAGATTGTTGAGGTTTTTGGTGAGGTTTCACAGGGTGTCTGGATTTCAGACCCATGCACGAGTTGGCCCAAGGTTCAATTTCCAACTACAGATTGTATTTATAAACTCAAATGATCACATATACATGACTCATAAAAACAATTATGATATGATATCCTAGAATACAATAAAAGCTGCCTGGCTGACCGAATCTTACCTCGTTGAATAGCAGGCCACCCACCCAGCCTCAATGGGGTGTTTTTGCCCTCCACTGTGAAGTTTTGTCTGAATGTGGAGCGTAGGTTATAAAACAACATTTGGGGGAAAAAAGCTCGGGATACAAGCAATCACTATAACAGACAAGTGATGTAATAAATGCCAGTTAATAGTGCTTTTTCCATTCGATGCCATAAACTGCTTATATGCTCTTAACCTTCAACAGCAGGCTAACCCACAAATTAACTATAAACATTAAGTTGCTGTGATAAAATCTGCATCTCATGAAGTTGTTGCTTTGCATGTAAAATGAACATTTATTCATTTTTTAAAATTTATTTTTTAAAAAAAAGGTCTTTAAATTAGGATTATGAGCTGTATTAAAATGATCAAAGTGAATTTTAGGTTTACCATTATTCAAATTGCCTTATTCATGCCCTCAGGATAAGTGTTGCAGTATTGGATTTAGAGTTATTCATCTATCCATCCACTTTCTTAACCACTTGTCAAATTAAGGGCTGCATGTAGGCATGGGTACTGAAACCTGGTTTTAAACATGCCCTGAGACTAAAATATTCAAGACTGAAGTATTGATAAGCTCTGACGTTATCGGTACTACTTTGGTACTACTCTTTCACCATTTATCTGACCAGCTCCCTCACTGATTAAGACATTAATCCATGATGCAATTTTCACTATACCCTATCCAGAAGAGAACTTCCTATATCTCTTTCAGAGCCTGTGTGCGAGGAGTGGGGCGAGAGGCAGCATCTCTCATTCGTGCAGAGCACACACAGACCCAAACCCTAGTTAGTGATGATGGGGCAGAGTATTAAATGCTCAAAGTGTGGTTGCACTTTGCTTGAGTCGATGCAGTGCTGGTTGCTACAAGTGCAATGGGCCTTTCACTATTTAAGGCAGAGGCATTAATCAATTGAAACATTGAATGAAGTCCATCGTATTTAGATGATAGAGAAGTGCACAGATTTCAACTCACAGGGGATCTGTTCTATAGAGTGAGTTCAACATACCCAGGGTATCTTTCCAATATCTGGATTCACTTATCCTGGCACTGGGGATCAATTTAAGCAGTCACACAAAGATAGTTATCATCTTACTAAGTTAACCCAGGGTTTCCTGTGCACGTTCACATGAAGGGGTGGTATTGACAGCATCTAACCAATCTAAAAGTAGTTTTTAGAGATCACAGAACTTTTTTCCACAGAAAATTATCCGTATGAGTGCCACCGAATCCTACCCCGGAGGCACTATCAAATGGTGATTAAAAGTCTATAAAGCACATACAAGTATGTATCAGTAAAATGTAACACTTGTAAAACGATAAAAGATGAATACTATAGCAAATTATTAATTTGGTGATTTTAGTGCACAGAGCAGTAAAATAAACATATTAATTTCAGTTACTGCACTCTGATTGCTTATGTTTATTTCTTTGTGACAGCTGCACATTAGAGCTCTGAAATTATAAACTGGAAACATTTAAACATTTAAGGTTACTACCCCATAGCATTAAAAAAATAAGAGACTCAAAAAATCGCTTTAGTTTCTCAATAGATCAAAGTGAAATTAATTTTGATTGAACAGGGCTCTTTGTGTGTGTTCTTTCTTCTACTAGTTGCAATTTCAACAATACAAAATAGACTTAGCATCACATCTGAATCAAGTATAACAACATTTCATACACTTTCTAAATCACCAGATTAATACATGGACATTATTTTGACAATGCATTTCATAGTTTGTGCTTCATTCAGTGGTTTTAGTAATGTACGGCTTAAAAAGCTGCACATGCAAAATGTATTCTGCCAGCAGAGGATCCATATAGTGCTTAAAATGTTTTAACCAAAACCAAAAAGGGATGGTGGTGTTATTTTTTGGGAAAACTGTTGTCAGGAAAAGGTTTTAAGTGAAGAAATAAAGAATCGATGACAGGCTTTGTAAGCACACAAGTACACCCTTTCAGAGCCGTGCAGTACACTCTTAAAACAGCAGTAATATCCTTAAAACTATAAGACTAAATTTGTTCAACATCTGTATTTGTTTCAAACATATGTATTGCTGTATATATGCTGTATTTTTATTATTTGTTTAAGTTTATGTGTCACTAATTCATTTTTTTTCTTCAAAAAGTACGAGTAGGAACACCATAAAATATCAAACAGATGAGCAGTACTGTACAGTAGTAGCATTCAAATCTGAGCGATATGCAGCCCTAGTTGCACACATTTAGAATTACTATTAAATTATTTTATTCAATTCACAAAAAACCCAAGAGTTCCTCTGTTCAGCAGAACAGACGTTATTAATAGACAGGTCCTAAGTCCTTATGAATTCTTCTTCATGAAGTCACGGTGCTTTCCATCGTGTTCAAGGAAAAATGATTAGGAAAAACAGAAGGGGTAATTTTTAAACAATATCTCTGCAGCCATCATGCCTCACTGGAAAGATAATTTTGAAAAAAAAATTATGTATAGTGCAGTATGGACAGCTGGATGCTGTCATATCAAGAAGACAAAAACAAAAGGTAAAGCACAAAGAAAACAAACTAAAATGTAAATACCACCCATGAAAATCCTTACACTCCATCTACGATATGTAAAAAAACAATATGAAATAACCTTAAATTTAACATATTACGTACATACTAAACGGGAGTAGGCAGAAGTTTAACACTTATCAAAACATACTTCTTTTTCACACAAAAAAAGAAGAACCTCAATGAATACATTCATCTTGTGTTACTGTAGCATTGATCAGCAAAAATGAGGACACGGCTTCAATAGAACACAATGAGACAAATCAATCACTAAGAGAAACATTTCCTATATTCATGCAGTTTGTTGTTTTTGAACAAACGTGAAGTTATGTATTGATGTACTTTCTTTTTTCCACTTCATCGGTACAATTGTTCCACACATTAACTCCTGTGACTGTGATACTGTGATATTTTACATTAGTCCTTACTAGAAGCTTTCTGGGCCTAAGGATTTATCTCAGGTCATGATGTTTTGATCTTATTTAGAACAAGTTCTGAATGCTGTCGGGCAGAGATTGGTTTGCTGCTTTATACATTATTTATGCAATTCCAAATTTTTAATTACAACAACTCCAGTAGCTCAAAAGATATTGGACACATTAAATCTTGTTCTAGTTTCACTTCTTGTATCTTGTATGTGTATTTGCATTTGGGATGGCTGTGATGTGGTTGTCACCCCATTTGCTGAGGTAAAGACGTAAAGTCGTGAGATTATCATGGCCTTGTAAAGGCTGGTGTAGTTTTATCCTGGAAAGCATTAACAGTCTGGGGCAATTACCTCTCAATAGCTGCCTTCTGCTGAATGTGTGAGTCTATAAGAACGTGTGTGTGTGTGTGTGTGTGTGTGTGAGGCAGAGAAAGTGACAACGAGCATGGTCTGGGCTGTTTATGTTGTGGCACATACGTCTTGTAGGAGGAGAGTGTTCAAACTTTGCCAGTCTGCACATGGACAGGACAGAGTGACGATTATGTAGACCATGTGATATCAATGTGTGGCGATTGTCCTCTCCTGGGTCCTGCCCTCCTAATGCCTCCGCCTGAGGTTATTTCTTCAATCCATACATATGCAGCCCTCTCACTTCTTATCATTTCAGTATGTTCTTGACTCTTTTTTTAAATATTGCCCTCCTTTTTGCTTACTGTTTATTTTGGTTACAGTTTGTGTACTTCCTTTTTTTCCCACCCCTTTCTTCCCACATTTTACTCCCCTCTTTTCTCGATAATGGTAATCATCTGCGTTCTTTCACCTTGGTTTCTTTAACTTTGCTTTTTCTGTTGATGTCCTTTAGTTTTTCATTTCAGTTCCATCCAAGTTTCCTTTTGTCATCACTCATCTTACTCTACTTAGACTGTTCCCTCCTACTTTGCCATTCTTACTAATGTTCTCTTCTTCGTTCACTCATATTCATTCCTCTTTATCCCTTTGTTCTTTATTGTCCTTCCTGCCCTCCATCCATTGCTCTCTCTCCTACCTTCACCTCCGAATTCGCTGTCCTTTTACTTCTTCATCATCTTCCCCTCCTACTCTTTCCTTCCCCCTCCATCACCCTCCCCCCCCCCCCCCCCCACCCCACCCACACCTCCCCTCTCCATTAGCAGATTAGATTTAGTCCCATAATGCCGCTGGGCACCATGATTTTACCAGCTCTCATTACTCCTAAATCATCTTTTCCTTCTCTCTCTCTCTTTCTCTCTTCCCCGCACTCTCATCTCCCAGTATGCTAACACACACTTCTGCACAGATACGCACACACCCTATGCCATATGCCAAGGCCTGCGCTGTGCACCATATTCCCCCTTGAATTAGCAGCAAGGCCAGTGATTTGTGTTGGAGTGTGATTGGGTGGGAGGGGAGAATTTGGTTCAATTTCTGTCTGTCTGCATCCATCCTTTATTCTCCTCTATATATTCCCTAGGGACATGAATGATTTTCATATCCCAACATTTGAGGTGGACTACATTTGCTGCATGCTGTTATATGAGGTGTTTTTGGAGCTGAATTTTCTGGAATGAAGGATTGGCATAATGCAATTTGAGAAGGACAGGTTTTTTCTTTTTCCTCTTGTACAGTAACTGATTGGAGCTGAAGAGACCAATGTGAAATGTAGGTGTAACGACAGACAAGCTGAGAAAAAACAAAAAAGAATCATTACAATTATGCATGCATGTGAGTGTTGATCATTTTTGAAGTGTCAGCATCTTATCGTTTATCGTGGCAGAAGGTGAGTTAGCTGCAGTTTTACCCTCTGTGACAAAACCACTGATCACCACGTTCATTTTAATCATGTCACAACACTCTCAAGCACATTTACAACATTTTTCATGTTGCGGGAAATGCCTCGTGTATGGAATGAAATCACTTACCAAGGTAATGCACAGCCTTGAAACCATATTGGCCTAGAATAAACTATATGCTATGTGTTAAGTGAAACAAATATCCTACATCACTTCTTGCCAGATCATTGTGACTATCCTAACTATATCATTTTTTCAAGAAAATGAATATCTTCCAAAAATTAAAAAAAAATCCACTGTATCCAATGTACCATTTAAGCTTGTGTTTAAACTGTAACACAAAAGTCTTTGATGAATTAAAAGGAGCAGCAGGGTTTTGTAGCTTAAAACCATATTTTTCTACATCTTAAATACTAAGAAAACCTGTTAAATGTTATAATTCCTCACCAGCAACCAGATGTTAAACACAATTTACTTTTTTTCTTGTCTATTACAGTATCGAGCCATGCAGTCAAATTAACTAAAATCCATTTCCTGCACCTGTCCTGTTCTTTTTTCTTTTTCTTTTTTTCACTAGTCCACAGAGAAAGCCTGCTGAAGAGGAACAATAGCGCAGAATCTGGATCCACTCAATCTAATCTCTCAGCCTTAATGGGCACTGCTGCTTTTTAGACACACCCTGCAAGGCACACACATAAACCACACACACTCAGAAAATAATACAACAAGCAGATATGCTGGCACATACAACAACATTTGTTCAACCGTTGCACAAACACTTGTGTTTTCAGGTAGATAGTCTTAATAGGCATATGGATACAGTCGAAGAGACACACACAAACTTCTGCAAACGCACACACCCGCATAGATCCCTCTCTTCCAGTTAGCCCTGACATTAGCCACTTGCTGTTTCTAACTGGATCATGGGGCTTACTAAAGAGATTAGGGCCTAGAGACAGCATAGCAACCACACACACACTCTCACAGACACACATAGGTACACAAAAGTGCTTTCTTTCCTCTAATTTTGTATTTTTTTCTTTCCTTTTCTCCATTTCCCCTTTTTCTCTCTCTCTCTCTCTCTCTCTCTCACACACTCACACACACACACTCACACACACACACACACACACACACACACACACTAGACAGGCCCTCAGGCTAAGAAGACAGCAGCCAGTAGCCATTGTGGAAGACGGTCTGTCAGAGGAATTAGCCTACCACTGCATGGGAAGGGAGGATGACAGTCTTCTCTGTTTGCCATCACAATCAATTTATTTCACCAAGAACACTCAGACAGATACAAGCATTGTAGAAACCTCTTTCTTTCTCTTGCATTTGTCCAGTACTGTGTTACGAAAGACCAAAAAAAAAAAAAAAGAGTTTTAGGAAAATTCAGATTTAAAGTGACCTCTTTGAACATTTTTTCTGCATTAATAGTAATCCAGCTCACACATTAACAAATAAATCTCGATCACTATCACCGACCATTAGTATGTAGTTTAGATTTCAGGCTCTGGCCGCGTGGGTTACCCTTTAACATATTTTCTTTCCTGTCCTATGTCAATCAACAGTATCCTTTGCTCTCGTCGTGTCACAAACCGATATTTCAGTTATCATTGCTTCAAGACCCTAAATTTCATTTTATTTCGCTGGGATGAACTTTCATTATATTTTAAATCTAAATTAATTGAAATCTAAATAATAAAACAACAAGCAGAAAAGCCAGACAATCAAACAACCCCCTTTTTAGCAAACACTTGGTGACAGTGGAAAGGAAAAACTCCCTTTTAATAATAAGAAACCTGCAGTGGAATCAGGCTCGTGGGGGGGCAGCCATCTGCCACAGTCGATTAGAGGTGATGCGAGAAAGTTGTACAGCTGTGGTACCAAATGTAATACCAACAGAAAAAAAATATTGCTAAACAGTAATTACATATTTGACATCTGGTAATTTTCTTATAAAGTTTCAGACATTCTAATATGATTTAATAAGAGTTTGGCACTTGCTTGCTTCTCACACAGGAACTGTGTCAACCTTTACAAGGGAACACATTATGTCATTATCATCACACACACAGGAGCTCTTACTCACTTCACCATTGCTGTGTGCTCAGGTCACAGACTCAACCTCTTTTTCTTGGCATAATAAAGAGCTGTGCAGCTGTGTGCCAAACACAGAGACAACAATAACTTAGTAATTCATTTCTCTCCCTTTCTTACTTTCATAAATGTATACGGTCTAATTTTGTCTCACATGTCTCTCTGCTTGTTGATTTGGGAAAGAATCACAGGCATATGTACACTTTCTTGCTCTAACTTCAGCACCACTGAGACGCTACACTTTTTTTTGGTGTTTTGTTTCTCCGCTAAAAGTTAATTGGCCCACTGGCAAAATGGCCTGCAGTAACCTTGACGACGCTGACCTGCTGAGAGACAGATCAGAGCCCAGAGAAAGGCTTTACGTATACACAGGCAACATACACAAGCCATGAACGCAGACAGCTCCGAGGACACACACGGTACGAGGCTGAACGTGCATAACAAAATATTTAATATCTGGACACTACCGCAATGCTACACTACACTGTAGTGCATTTTCACTTCCACACGTGTGTTTCATCGAAGCATTCACTCTCTGCAGCATGCTCACACACACCTTTTCAGCATTCAGCAACCCTAACCCCTTTTCTGTCCAATCTGCTAATTTGCTGTGTATTATTTATGGGTGCTGAGGTGCTCCCAAGATGCTTGTAAAGGCAAAACGACACAGTCAGCTTAGTTATTCACACCTCTTTCTCTCTCCTTTCTTCCTTTCCTACCACCACCACTTTCTCCCACCCCTCACCTATTTCCGGACTTCTCTGCTCCCTTCAATGTTTCCTTCTGCCCTTCGCTGTTGCCTTTATCCTTCACATTTATTTCACCTGTCATCCATTTTTCTTCCATCACCTGCCAGCTTTAAACTCCCCTGTTCTCATTGCTTCAAGTTGCCTCCTGTCAACACTTGTCTCGCCTCTCTTTGTGGTTTCTTCTTCCTTTTAGCCGACCTAACAACCCATCTTCTTCAAAGCATATCCATCTGTTTTTTCCGTGTAGCTGGTTTAGCAATTCAGTAAAGAGTCCATCGGAGATTTTAGAGAGATTTCCTTATTCTTTGTTCCATGCCGCACCTATATTCTATTCCACCATCAATCATTTTCACCCAGCCATTTAATAGACACACTAAGGAGTTTAACCATTTATCCTATTATTTTAATACTTGGTAAACCTTGCAGATAAGGTAGAATGAGCATATCAAGTCAAAATTTTTGACAGCGGTCTGGGATTAAGGGGATCTCTAACAGCCTTATGTTGGATGAACAGTTTCCCAAAGACAAAATCCATTTAGTCAAGGCACTTTGTCCATTCTAAAAATTAGAATTTTCAGCCCTAATACTTCACCCCTATTATTCTTAAATCCATTTCTTTCTGCAGATTCTCGCTCACTTTCTCATTTATTTATTTTAACATGGATTAGTCCTTTGCCAGCTTGCTATATTGATGCCAATTTATGACCTAGCAATTCACAGTGACATTTACTCACAGAGTACATTAGTCAATACTCCATCCATCCATCCATCGTTGGGCTAGACCTTATCACAGCTGTCACAGGACAAGAGATGGGGTGTAACCTGGACAGGTCACCAGTCACATTGACATTCACACATATAGCCAGATTAGAATCATCACTAAACTCTAGCTGGGTTACCTGCTACCAATATAATATATTTTTCTTTCTTTTCTCTTTCTTTTTTATAAAAGATTATAATCACACAACTCCCTGATTACTACAGTAGATAAAATTGCTGCTTGATGTGAGTAGATAAAATATCCCTGCCCCTCTGGTAAAACCCACTTTTTCTAATTATCATGTTCCCATTTTAATTGAAGGATTACTAATCCTCTGAGTTGGAAAAAACATACTCAGCCTCTTTGCCTTTCAGAGTGCACTGAATAAGCCAAGAACAGCACTTGATAAAGAGTGAAATCATCTCTTCTAAAACAGCTGTTGTCGTGTCAGTAATGAAAACAACTGACTGATATTAAAACTATTTTATTGAGTTTATTTCTATAATGTATATGTTTAGCAGCTTTTTTGTTTACTTTTTTGAAGAAGTAAAAACATTATTTTACCAAAGTCTCAATTTTGCTCCTGTTTAGGTTTTGTTATATATAAATTGGTGGTTTGGTCAGGATTACTTAGCGTTTAAGTGGTTCGGCTTAGCGCTCTGTATACTAATGTGGGATTCCGTCTTTCTTTAATTTACCTAGCCCCCCAATCCCTTCATCTGTCGCATTCATAGTCTGTTTCTATCTTTTCTCACCAGCCCGTTAATCCATCCTCTTTTCCCTCCATTTATCTTTCCTGCCTGCATCCATTCTAATGTCCTCTCTTGATCCTTTGCTGCTCTAACTTTTATTAGCTCCATAAATGTCCCTAAGAGCCTGCAATATCGCTTAGCTAAAGGAAGAAGAAAAGGAAGAAGTAAGAAGCAAAAAAAAAGCGAAGGAGGCAGAGTAGTGATATTGCTTAGTCCCATGGATGACAATTCAAATAAGAAAATGTATTAAAACAAAATGGCGTCAGGGACATTAAAGTGAATTAGCCAATAACAAATGACCATGTGTGCGCCCTGCTGCTTTAACCTCTACAACTATTTTTTTTTTTCTTTTGCCGATAGTAACTCATCTAAATTTGCTGGACGTCTTATGGGCAAGGGGCCAGAAAAGCTTTTATATCCATAAAGGCCTATGGATCACAGAGAATTGCATTAAGCTGTCCAATTTAATTACAGTATCGACAAAACATAATAGATACTTACAGCCGTACGGAGAGCGATGGATAGAGGAAGGGAAAGAACAGAGGGGAGAGAGTGAGAGAAACGAAAAGTGCAGACAATGTCCATTTATAATGCTGATGCAGTGTATGTATCAAAGGAGGCGTTTGAGGAATGTGTGCACACGTGTGTGTCTATGTAGGTGTGTCTCTAACGAAGGATTTGCAAGGGCCCCTGAGAGCTTTTGAGAACGCTTAGTTTGATTTAGATGCTACAGCTCCCCGAAGGCTGGTTCTCAAACAAATGTGCCCACGGACACACAAGCACACAGACACTTAAGAGTCTGGATACACACCCACTCATAATTATACGTCATGTCACTCACTCACCTGTACATACACACACACACACACACACACACACACACACACACACACACACGCCTATAAAATCCACCACACACTGAAACACACACATACACGTACTTACTTAGGTCCACGGAATGGAGCGAGTAAGAAGAGTGGCTGTCCTGTCCCGTTACAGCCAGCCTGGGCTGCCAGCCTCCCATCCGCCATGATCAATAGATGGGGGCAATATTTTTATTCATAAAGGGTCCACTTAATTAAATCACTGGGAGTGGAGGGGGGGGTAGTTGAATTGGGGAGAAGGGATGGGGCGCCGTAGCAAGGGCACCGAGTCAAAAGACTGATGAAGAATTACAAAGAATGGAAGGAGAAAGGCAAAAAGGAGGGAGGGATGGAACGAAAAACCATTTAGTGTTGTCCATTTATAAAATGCCAGAGTACTGAAGACAGATTTTACGGTCATATGTGTCTGATGGGAAGTAGTTTTATTTATCTTTGCAGCAGCATTTCCCAGTTGCCTAAAACTGACATTTATTCTATTATGTAAATACAAGGCTTTCAGGGAACACTTGCAATCTAGAAGAAATGTACACTATGGATAATTCTGCATTTTGGAAAGTATACTTCATACATCTCTTGCCAAGAGCTAGACAAGACAAGCAATACAACTGTCATATCAGTCTAAAGTGTGTAGCCAGTTTGTTGAAGAGAAAAAGAAAGAAGGAATATGAATACAAAGAACGAAGCACAAATGTGCAAACTTGGAAAAAATGAGAACAGATCATTTAATTTCGTTCACCATAATCATTTTCCATTCGACATGAATTACGCAGCTTGACAATGAGAAAATTCATTTTGGTTTATTTTAAGATTTTAAAATATGAAAAAAATAAAACCTTCACCATGCATTCCCATGCTGCAGTCCTGCTGTCTGCAACACACTGCCAGCGCGTTGAATAATATATCCCCCCTGTTTGTTGCTGCAAGTCAGAATCATTCAACTAAAGCTGCTTGGCATCCACGACTTGAAGACCGTGGTTATAATGGGAACCTTCCCATTATAACCACGGGCTTAAGTCCAGTTTTGAATGCACCCAGATATATGTTTGTGGCACTGCCAATATGCAGTGCTTATAGCCAGCAAGTTCTCCCAGCATACAAAAAAAGGATGCTTTTAACCTCACCCAGTACGTCAATGTTGAGAATATCATATATACAGGCTAAAGCTATATAAATATACACAGTGTGACATAAAATAAAAACAAATATTGATCATTTAACATTATAACATGAATTTAAACATTTTTTGCAGCCACAGGAATATGGTTGAATTATCTAGCTCACAATTTGTGGCATCAAAACCTTAACATATGCGAACCGTGACTTACGCGGAGAACTTAACGGTAAGTTAAATGGTATAAAGGACACCTTAGTAATTCAAATGTTTACAGATAACATATGATATTAAATCACATGTGCAGTAAATGCAGTAAGCACTGGAATACCTGCTGCATGACTTTGGTCTTACCCTACAGTAGAGTGCCTTAAAAAACAAGGGGAATATGAGCTAGCCAGCAGTCGATATTTATTACTCTCTTTATGGAACAATATTAAATGCAGTTACAGCCCCCAAGGGAGAGAAAAAGAGACAGAGAGAGAGAGAGAAAGTGATATAGCTGGAAGAGGTGAAAAAGAAAGTGAGAGAAGAGGAAGAGGCAAAGGGAGAAGCGAAGAGGCTTGCACTAACCATTGAAAGTCTCAGGTTTCAAAAAATAAATTGTGCCACTTCTGTCTTTCTACTCTCTTCTTTTCTTCCTCTCCCTCAATTTTCTACCTATTCTTCCCTCATCTCTTTTTCATCCGTCCCCTGGAGCCAAGCCAAGGGTCAGTCCTCTTTCTTTTTGTCCGCTGCACTCCTTCGTCTTTTAATAAAAGACACACACAGATGCATATACATTGTTGCCCATCCACTCTCACTTGCCTGCTGTTTCATTCACACAGGAGCTCACAAATTCTAGCTGACACACAGGCACACACCTTTGCTACCCTTCTTGTCATCTCTGTCTAACTAAGACCTCCTGTGATGCCATCTGACACAAAGCCACGTGAAATCAAACAAGTCTGCTTCTACTCCCATGTTATAGGTTAATAGTTCAGGGCTGAGTGGCCCTCACTCATATCTGGACGAGCCTGAGGGTAGATCCATCTAATATGTGGTGACTTCTGTTACACAGAGCAATGCAGGGGGAAATAGCTCAAGAAAAAGAACACTTTTTGGTTTTTGTGTATGGGAACAAAAGACGGAAATACTGTTATTAATGCCAGTAATGTAGACTATTGTGTGTGTGTGTGTGTGTGTGTTTCTGTGTGCATCAAAGGGTTAAGAGTAATATCCGAAGTGGTAAAGGGTGACCTGGTGAGTGTTTCTTCTCACATGAATAATGGAACTTAATATGGAGGAGGTGATAGCTTGGAGCATACACACACACACACACACACACACACACACACGCACATATGCACACACACTCACAATTCTACCCCAAGGGGATCTTGGTGTCATTCTCAATCCCTCCAGACTTTGAGGGGCCACAGAGAGTCACCATGCCCAGAGAGGGGAGGTCTTGGCTGGAAAATGCTAACCAAGAGTGGGGGGTCTGTGTAGTGAAAGAAAGGAGGTCTGGAAACATTTGGTCAAAATTCTATCAGTTATACAGTACGTCAAGAGCCATAGCAAACACAGAATGGATAATGGAAGACTGTTTCTTCTGCTGCTGCCCTTTGTTGTTATTCTTCTGGGTTTTTTCTTCTTCTTTGTAGTCTACTTCGTCACACATCTTTAGCATCTGCACCCACAGATGCTAAAGTTATCATGCGTGAACTTTTGTGAACTTTGTATTGTTTGTCTTATCTCTATCTGGTTCTTCAAATGCCTCTCTTTCTCAAAGATATGCAGTTGTTTTCATAATCAGTATCACTGATATAATTTACAGAATTTGTCATCTTAATGAAACTGATGCATAATTCAAACTGCCATCCGTCTCTTTAATAGAATTCGTAGGAGATTAATCGCTCCCTCCCTCAAATGCTGTGGTATTGGAGGAGGACCAAAAAAAAAAAAAAAAAAGAAGCAGAATCCAATATTTTAAATGTTGTCCAAACCATTCCACTTTCCAAATGAGGCCGGTATATGCTGGGGCTTTGTGAGTTTGTGCCTTTGTAGCTGGCCAATCAGTGAATGTCCTTTTCAAGGGTCATAGGCCAATCTTCTGTTGATCATAGCCATGCTCTACTCAAAGGTTGGCAGGTATGACTCACACAGAGATGAGAGGAGGACAACAGTCTACATGATGGCAGAACAGAGCTGTGGATCTTGAGTGGGTTCACATTTTAGGAATGCATTATTAGAACATTATGGGTAATTTTTAATATCTCTCAGTACAAGCTGTGTGAAATGGCAGAAAGAGGCAGCTGCTTTATTACTGCAGGACTCTTTAAAAAAAATTTTTTTTAAACTAGTGTCTTACTATAAGTTATTGGGGTCCGATGTGAATGCTTGATTTTAAGTTGATTTTTCGTTGATTTGAATGCATTAGTTTTGTTAAGTTATTTAACATTTCTTTTAGTCTTCTTAATTGCTTGAAAAATAGTATGCAAATGGACAATTCTGCGATGCTGCAACACTTACATTTCGAGATGATCGTCTATGATCATCAAAATATCTGTGTTACCAACAAGTACAAAACCTAATTTAAAAGGCAATAGCAGAAATTATGTTTATTCACTGTTTATTCACTGAATTGTGGCATCAGTTTGTGTGTGTGATTTTATTATCATTATTTCAGCAAAGTGTCAGTTCATTAATAAGCTCTGTGAGTCACTTCTTCTTCGTGTTTCCTATACTCTCATTTATTTCCACCCCAAGGAATATTAGATAGAGACCTGTTGGTGAAATCTGTCAGGGGTGTAGGGGGGTTTCATTTAGAAATATTGACGTATATGTCATTTTTGGATATTTTACTGTTGAATTTCTCTGCTCCGATCCAGGTGTAGAAACATTTTAATTCTAATCTGATGACTATCGTTTGATTGTTTGCTTTTGTTTTCAGTGTTGCAGATTTTTTTTCCAATGTGCCAACTTTATTCTAAATAACACATTTTCACATTTAAGCTTTGGATTATTGCCTAAATTACATTATACTGTAGGTCTGTCAGTCAAAGCATTTGCTTCTATAAGTTTGCCGGGGTTTTTTGCCAGTCATGCCAGTGATCAAGCCTGTTATCAGATTTCAGTTTGTCCAGCCATAGCAGATCTTAACCACGCAACACACAGTTCCCGTTTTGTTACCCCTTAAATAGCTTTGTGGTTGCTAAAATCATATTGTTCATCACTGCCTGCCAATATCAGAGCTGTAAGAATTTGAAGCCCAGCATATTTATAATGACGGAACCACCAACTTGACAATCTGGATTGGATGTTCTTCTTCTCTGTGCTGCTTGCAAGATCATCTACCGTGACCGGTTTGGCAGTGGGTCAGTGATGGTCTGGGGAGACATCACGTTGGAGGGTCGCACACACCAGAGAGCCACATTATGACACAAGTTGGAGCAGACTGTGATTTCATTTTTTTTTTAAACTTTGACTTTTGGTGTGAGTTTGAATCCAGCCCCCAAGGGCTCGATGGTTTCCACTGACTGACATACATTGTGAAGTTTGTTACGTCATTGTGTTCTTAACAAACTACACAATGTATCTCAGTAAGAACTGTCAATTTACATATTTCATTCTTAAATATCTGAATATGTCAACTCCGAGCAGTGTAAAAACCCATTAAAATTTGCACATCATGCACTGAATCCTGATTTACTTGCTAACATAAAATGTCATATTTTTCTTCTCTCCAATAAAATGTTGATGAGGTGTCCGTCTTTTATTTTCAATTCCCAAAATTTCACCAAAGCAGTGATGCTTCTGGAAGCAGCATGGCTAGTTAAAAAAGAAAAGAAAAGAAAAGACACCCCTAAAATAATTTTCACAAACAGATAACCAGAAATCATACATACAATGAAAACTTCATTCAGGGTCTTGTCACATATGAGTTTTATTATTTGGGCCTAAACTGTGGACTGCTGGAGCTGGTGTCAGTCACTCAGCTGGAGTCATAAAGGCCGACAGAGAGACACACAGTCTCATAATAGCTTTTATTTGACTTGGATGGTTTTCCTTCTGTTAGAAGAAATAACAAATAAATATCATGGTGGGTAAACAAAACGATAAAAGATTTATTAGCCATGGAACTCATCTGATATATGACTTTTTAATGCTTTTTCCTCCTTTATCTTGTTCTCATTCTCCTGCTTTCTTTTTGTTTTTATTCTTTGCTCTGTTTGTCAGCTGTCCACAGAGCGCAGGGCCATATGAGAGAGATGCAAATTAAAGAGATAAACAAGATAGATTTATGGATATTGTTAGATAGGTAGATGGATGGAGAGAGTGATAGATACTAGAGAATGATAGAGAATGTGAATGTGCAATAGAAAGCAAGACTGATAACAGCTTTGCATTCTGTTTCCTATTTGTTCTGTCAATGTCAGTATGGGAACACAAAAGATGGAAAAGAAGAAGAAGAAAATTTTTTTTCCTTAAAAAGGAAAAAAGAACATGGCTATACCCAAAAAGTGTCAAAACCTTCAAAACAAGAAGTGTAAACACAAGGAATATTTTCCGGCTGTGCTGCACATTAAAATATCATAATACCATTCCTGTCTGTCAAATGTGTGCCTTTTTTTTCCCCCCCCTGCTCTTCGTTACCACAAGTGCTGAGCAAAATTGCACATAAAAGCACACATTTTCTTTGCCTAAAGACTACACAATGCCAGGCACATACTTTTCCCATCAAGGCCTGCAGAGACAAAACAGGGAACACTCATCTCTTGTCAAACAAAAGGAATGAGCCAGAAAACACAAGGCTGAAAGGGAAACATCCAAAACGATGAAACCTTGTTAGTTTGAGGAAATGAGTTTTCTGTTTTCTGAGCACGGCTCGCCAATTAACATTCACAGCACTAATAAAAGTTGATTGGCTCTGGAATAATGCACAGCCAATTTTCTTCCTGTGTAGGCTACATGAATGCAAGTGTGAGTGTAAATTAGATAGCTTAAGCATATACGGCATGTATGTGAGCGTGGCATATTTCTTCCAAGGTGTGTGTGTGTGTGTGTGTGTGTGTGTGTGTGTGTGTGGGCACGCGTGTTTTGTCTGTGTGAAAACTGACAAGTACGAAGCAGTGTTCCTTAATCGTGTGACAAGAAAACATTATGAATGTGTTTGTCACATTACTTTTTTCATGCTGAGTACTTATCTGTATGCATGTATTTATTTCTAAATCAAATATAAAGGTCCAGAGTTGTGCTGCTCTTTTGTGCTGCTTTGTTGTGATTTTCTAAGTGTATGTCGACTATCTAAAATTCACAGCCGTGTATTAATGTGCTGATTGGCTTTGTGTAGTATACGATTGTTCAACGCAGGCCTGGCTCCCAGCAATATAAGGCGATCAGCCGTGCGATATTTCATACCTTTCCTTTTCTCCCTGTAATTACGCTGTGCTTTCTGGATTCTGATTACCTGCCAGGCCTTCTTCCCCACAAACAAAACTAATAGATTTAAGGCCGCTGAGTCATGTCAAAAATCATTTGGCTCTACTGAACAGGAAGAGAAAAAAATTGAGAATTGACGAGGGTGTTGTATGTAATCCCATGTTCACTGTGTGTTGAGAGAAAGAGGAAAAGAGAAATCCTTAAAGGGGAGAAAAAATAAATAAATCGCTTAATGACGGTAATAAAATGTGTGTGTGTTCTTCTGTTTCTCAGAAAAGATATGATTGCTTCATTTTAATGCCAGAGCAATGAGGCGCTGTTGGAGGGCTCCAGTAATGGAGGAAAAAAAAAGTTCTACATTAAAAACATGTGAAACACACACATGCAACACACACACGCACATAAGTGCACGCGTCTTTTACTCTGATTCTCTCTTTCCTTGCATGCCTCCCCATTAATCTCTCTCTCTCTCTCTCTCTCACACACACACACACACACACACACACCTTCCTCCCTCCGTTTCCTTAGCAACAGCACAGCAGCATCACACCTCCTGTAGCCCCTCCTCCTCCTCCTCACTCCATCCCAGCAGCAGATGAATATTTCAGCCTCCACTGAAGCGAGAGCGGCTGCTCCTCCCCTACCTCAAATATTCAGCACTCTGTGTACTCGTATTACTCACGTTGTGGGGACGTGAAGTTTACAGTTAAGATGCGAGGACTCCACAATGCACAAGGTTAGCTTTACGCGAGGGGAAGGTGAGGGTTTCAGCTAAAGAACCCAATCAAAATTAAGAAAAAATAAATCATGCTTTTAAGTTTTTTTTTAATTAAAAACATATTAGTTGAAGTTTGTCTAACTGATATTAAATGAGGGTTTTTTTGTTTGTTTTTTTTTTGTTTTTTTAAGTCATTCTCATCTTAAACTGTAAAATCTTTAGTTATTTTTTATTCCACTAACACATTACAAACTCTGTTTGTGCCTTTTTGCACCTTAATTGTAACTAATTGGTATAAAGTAGTATAATCTCTTTGGAGGACATTTTTATCTTGATTTTTGCAGAATATGTTATACAAACTTCTTGGAAAATGAAGCTGTGTCCTGTCGTGCAGGACGAGAGCTCACAGATTATACCATCAGAGGATGATGATGAATGTTTGGTTACATAACTGATGTGACTGACACGCTCAACCCTGAACGCCATCTCCCTATAAGGAGGCAGAGGATTTCAGACATTTATATCGTGTGATTAATATTATTAGACCTCAGTGCTGCTTTTGACACAGTAGATCACAGGATTCTTATTTCTCGACTGGAACAATATGCCGGAATTAAAGGGCTTGCTTTGGAATGGTTTAAATCCTACTTATCTAATCGTACTTTCTCTGTTAGAGTCAGAGACACATTGTCTCCAAAGACAACGCTTTTTTGCGGAGTCCCCCAGGGCTCCATCCTTGCTCCGGTCCTCTTTTCAATTTATATGCTCCCGTTGGGATCAATTTAAAAAAAATATGGTATTTCATTTCACTGCTATGCAGATGATTCTCAAATTTACCTTCCACTAAAACGAAAATCTGTGAATCCTCTGAAGGGACTGTTTGATTGTCTACAAGATGTCAAGGCATGGATGGCTCTAAATTTTCTAAATCTAAATGAACAGAAAACTGAGGTCATTGTCTTTGGTCCTTCTGACCATTATGACCTTGGCCCCTT